>JARQOC010000006.1:333559467-333587584 GCA_033576535.1 Allobates femoralis
AGTTGCAAGTCAGGTAAACATGATGGTTTCCGCTTCAACGGGTCCTACTCAACCATTGAAGCAGAGACCCCGCGAAACGGCGTGCCGCCGTCCGCTGATTCCTCACTCCCCCTCCCCACATTGATGTCAACCCCCTTGGTTGAATAAATAAGGAGCTTCTTTCACCCGGTGAGTGCCGTTTGTTTTTTTCCCAGATCTTGTATATGGATGAGCACTTTTAAACTGTAAAATAGAGCAGATCTCAGAAAGAAAAACTGTAGTAGGAAAAAAAAGTGCACCCAGTGATATAACAGAAGAGGCAGTGCTGCTTGCTGCCTGTATCACTCTATCATGGCAATAACATGATTGACCAAATGATTTTCAAAATTTCTTCATATCAAAAAAATATGGTTTACTCTACTAACCTCATCTATACACTTGCCAAGAATTCCAGATGTTGAAAACTACCGTACACAGTAAATAAAAAATACTCATGAAAGGAGTTCCAGAGAATATACTGGTAATAAGGGGATTCACTTTGCAAATTGCAGCAGCATTGTATTGCAAACTGTATGTCACGTACCCACCTCTCAGCACGTGACTTGGGGTTGCGCCTGCAAGGGTTAATCTATCTCCTCTCACTCAATCCAGCACTTGACCTCTGTCCTATGCTGAAAGGGAGATTCAATCACACCCTGACTCAGACCGCGCACCCCGCTTCATACACGCTGCCACCACCCACCGTGTTTTGGGGGGCTGATGAGTTCCCCTAAACTAAGACTTATCAGACAATCAACAAAATCACACCTTTCTAGGGCTGTGAATTCTTAAGAGTATACAAGGTTCAGACTTATTAAAGTTTTTAGCTTCAATATAAAAAGTACAGTGCTTACATAAAAAGATATACAAATAGAAATAATAAAATGACATACACATATGCAAACAATGAAAATAAAAAGGAGAAACTTACAGAAACCTTAACTTTGACTTCTGATGCCCGATGGGGAGAGAAGAAATATATGAAAAGAGGTTCACAGCATCTTCGGCTGACCCATCTCTGTGACACAGGGCTTTAGCTGAGCGAGTCCAGTTATAGATCTGGGGATCTAGTTTAACATTCTACTTCTGGGTCTATGATTGGACGCTCACCAATTTAGCCATGCATACATTATTTTTCAAATGCTCCTTTGTCTAAACTAATTATTTTCCCACAGTAAATTTCAACTGCTATACTACTCCATTTGGTGGAGTTTTTGATCCCCTTCTCATTCTGGCTACAGGTGTGAAGTTTGTCACTCTCTGCTTTTCCCAGAATACCCCCTGGGGAGATTTGCAGTCACTATGACTGGGGACCAAGCTTGTGCTTATATAAAACAGCTCATGACCTCTTATAGACGGACATGGGATTTAACCACTTACTGTTCTGTTGTCCAGTCCCTGAGATACATATTTCACTACACTGTACATGAAATGGAATATATGATGGTATCCTCAATTTACAAGTTTATAAATATTTTTGAAATTATCTGGATAATCTTGAAAAGTGACTTGGAAAAATGGAGTAGTAAAATGAGCTAAATGTAATATGGATGTGCATTACATACTGGATGCAAAATATTGGTGCACAAGAAAACATTATCAAATATGTATAGAAGGCTAAAATATATGCATTATGCCATTTTATTAAATCTACTGAATTTCATGCATATAAAGGGGTACCTGTGTAATGCATGGTTTTACTTAGAAGTCTCTACCAACAGGAGATGCTTCAGCAAATACAAGAAGGTCCACTATGCTATTCATATGTCACATACCCGTACAAGTGCACCTCATTGAATTAGAATATGATCAAAAAGTTAATTTTTTTCAGTAATTCAATACATAAAGTGAAACCCATATACGGTATTATATAGAGTCATTACACACAGAGTGATCTACTTCAAGTGTTTATTTCTGTTAATGTTTATGATTATTGCTTACAGCCAATGAAAACTCAAAGATCACTATCTCAGAAAATTAAAGTAGGGAGGATGAAGAGTTAAAAACTGTGCTGCCGTATTCCAAGTGACATCAAAGGGTGAATATAATATTGATTTATTAGTCAACACATTGAAGGGCTCCCAGAAACACCCTAAATCATGGCAATATGATATTGATTGGTCCTAAGAACAGGCCAGGGAGCGCTGAAATGCATTGACTAATAAATCAATATTGTATTTACCCTTTGATGTCTCGTGGAATATGTCAGCGTGGTTTTTAACCCTTCATCCTCCCTACTCTATATGCACCACGCTGGGGACTGAAGCAGCTGTGGTATGCTTTTATAGTGGTTGTGACTCTCACAACCACACAAGGTGAATCCTCTGATATCTATTTAGGTAATATTTTATCTCTCAAACCCTCAGACAATTAGAAATGTAGTCTAGTTCTCCTGATTAGCTATGTCACTTACCTCATGTGCAGGGCATTGCAGCTTAGGTATCCATAGTTACCACCGCTCATATAGTGACCGTTAGTTGCTCATGGTCATAACCATGAATATCTAAGCTACTGTATTGCCCTGCACATGAAATAAGCATCACAGCTAATCAGGAGTACTATACTACATTTCTAACTGCAGGTATTACATATTATTATTATGCCTACTATATTTTGGGATAGGATCCTGGAGACCCTTTTAATGTCTCCATCTTTTAAAATTGTCTGTGTTGTCCTAAATAGTACTCGGAATGACATCATTGACTTGAATGAGTGCACGCCATCTGATATAAGCTGCCACTCACAACATTCTGCAATATTTTTTCATGCCAAATCAGGATGTGTAAAACATTACAGGATTGTACTGCCCATAGAATAACATTGGCTACCCAATAAAACATCACATAGACATGATCTTGTTATACGCTCGGGTGAGTGAGCCCTTAAAGGTTGTCCAGGCTTTTCCTATAATCTGTATGTATAACTAGACTGCAAAATGCTGACAGTTTGTAATTTACACCGTTAGCATTTTGCATAGTTACCTAGTTATCACGATTCAGAATGTGGAGGAGCAGCTCACCCCCTGACTAGACTTTTATGCCTAGCAGTAATGCCACAATTGAATGTTTACATCTAGTCTCCAGCAAGCCCTCCTCAGACTCCTACAGGCCCTTACCAGTCTCCAATAGGACCACCCCAATTCACCTATCTAGACGCTGGTTAAACAGCATTGCACTGACTGAGCAGTCACCTCCCGCTCTCTGAATCACGGTGCCGAAACTGCACCTCTGTTAAGGGGACCGCTCTGAGTCAGAGCAACTGTGTGTGCATGGTCTAGCTACTTCACAGAGGGGCAATTTTGGCACAGTGATGCAGAGAGATGATTGCATCATTAATAGTGTGGGCACAGTGAAGGAAATGAAGCAAGCACACACGGCATCACTGCACAGAGCAGTCATCTCCTGCACAGAGGGGTGGCTTCAGCACAGTGATGCATACAGAAGGAGATGACTGTTCAGGGCAATGCGTTTCAATCAATGTTTACATAGGTGAATGGGGGTGGTTCTATTGGAGACTAGGCCAGGCCTGTTGGAGTCTGGGTGTAACCGAACAGTTGTAACGTTACAGCCAGGCCCCAAAACAACAAGCATCTAGTTGGAGGGTGAGCGGCTCCTTCAGACACGCTGAATCATGATATCTAGGTAATGATGCAAAATGCTGACAGGGTGTAAATTACAAACTGTTAGCATTTTGTAGCCTAAATACAAAGATTTTAGGAAAAGCCCGGACAACCCCTTTAAAACCCACATTCACTAACCAGGCTTACTCTCCTCTTAACAAATATACAATAAGCAGCTATAACAGTTGGTTGTGGGAGGAAAAGGCACAATCTCCAATGAAGAGACACAGATGGAAACATCATGACACATTGACAGCATGTTTAGATACATTATATTTGCATGCAAATCTGTCACATGGTGTCACATTGTGGGGTTTTGTTAGCGCAGTGGAATGCCAAGCGGTATATATGATTAAGGGGAAATTTAATGCTACTAAAATAAATGTGTAATGTGGGTGGCTGCTGCCATTACCTGAGTAATTAGCATAGTAATTTACCATTAAAATGTAACCTGTCAGGACCTTTTTACATGTGTAAGTAGTGTATGTGTTTAAAGGCACTTGTTCCCCTGTCGCTGGCGATATCATTTCAACATTGAGACGTGTAATGATACCTTTGCGCAAATCCGACTGGAAGTGTAGTGGGGTGCATTAGGACACTAGAATTGCTTCCTCCAAGTGTACTGATACACCCATGTGCACTTCCAGCCTGACATGTACATGACTTCTACACCAGATTTCATATGACTCGCACACTGAATCTGTACAAAAGAAAAACGATTTTCCTTGGAGGACAGGCATCTGTACAGCCATACCACTCTTTCCATATGTAAAATGTGATAATCAGTTCTTTGTAAAGATGATTACTAGTCTACTGTACAATAGACC
Organism: Allobates femoralis; assembly: GCA_033576535.1. Lineage (NCBI taxonomy): Eukaryota > Metazoa > Chordata > Amphibia > Anura > Aromobatidae > Allobates > Allobates femoralis. The sequence continues at coordinate 333,563,932 of JARQOC010000006.1, forward strand.
CATGTGTTATAATTTAGCAATTATATTTCTGTAAATGATTACTTACTGCAAACATTTTATATTTCACACAGGTCAGTCTAGAGATATCTAGAACAGCGGTCCCCAACTTCTCTTACTCTGAGAGCCACATTCAACTCTGAGAGATGGTTGTGAGCCACATCCAGGCTCGATCCCTACAGAAGTGACACTCATAGCCCACCAGCCAACGATGCCCCATAGTAAGCACACTCAAAACCATGTGCATCCAAGGGTCCCAACTTTACCTTCATTTAGTTTGCTCATATCTAACACACCCTCCACACTATCACATCCAGCTTCAAGCTTCCAACTAACTTAACATTATCAACCCATCTCCAGCTTACTATATTGATTTCTCTTCCACCCCTCTGCCGCAGTTATATCCAGATTCAGATAACATACACATACAGATCTCTATATCGTTACTCAAAGTCCACCACCTGAAGACCTTATCTTCATAGTTAGTTGCAAGACTAAGGGTACCTTTACACACGGCTACATTTGTAGCTTGTCACCAGGTAACTTACTGGTTGCAGTGAAATCATGGATACATGGTTCTATCTTGTTGCTGTGTACAAATGGAATAATCTCTCCATGATTTCACTGCAACCAGTAAGTTACCTGGTGACAAGCTACAAATGTAGCCGTGTGTAAAGGTACCCTAAGTGCTAATGCACCAAGCTGGTAGACATCCGTGAAAAGTCCCCTGACCCAGCCAGTGACATAAAACTCAGAATTTGGCCTCTTTGCACCAGTACAATATATATTAGGACAAAGCCATCAATAGGTTATTTAAGTGTAAGCTTTCAGTTTTAATTCAAGGGATTTTACAAATATACGGTTATAAAGGCTTAGGAAATGCAGCCATTTGTTACATTTCATAAATGCTCAATTGTAAAAATTCTGCAACTGTTCAAATACCTCAAAACAGCAACAACTACAGCACTGTGCAGAGCAATGCAAATGATGTAGATGCAAAAAACTATTTTCATGCTTTGCTCCACATTTATTATATGTTGTAGACCCATTTTCAACATTTCCTATAGGGAACTGGGCAGAGAATCTTAATCGAGTTTCCCAAATGTGAACCAAACTTGTATTACATTTTGTGGACCAAACAAGTCAAGAATGAAATGATAGAAACTTAGAATAGACAAAGACGTCACCACTAGTGATGAGTAGTAGGATATCAGATTCGGATAGCTCTAAGGGGGCCGTCACACGGAACGATATCTTGCCCGATATCGTTTAAGCGATCTCCTTTTTGATCGCTTAAGCGATATCGGGCAAGATATCGTTGCATGTAATCAAGCGATTTACGATGGTAAATCGCTTGATCGTGACATCGCTGATCTGAGGTTCGGTTCTCAGATCTAGCGATGAACGATGCAACGATCTGCATCATCGTGGTGTATGACACCACGATGATCCATCTCCCAGCGACCGCGCCTATGCTGGGAGATGGTAACTATGGTACACGTCGGGTAACTAAGCGACGCGCGGCGCCTAGTTACCCGATGTGTACCATAGTAACCAGCGAGATCGCTGCTCCACATCGCTGGTGAGTCTGTCTGTGTGACATCTCACCAGCGATGTGAGCGATATTGTAAGCGATCGCGCGTGCACGTGATCGCTTACAATATCGCTAAAGATATCTCACCGTGTGACGGCCGCCTAACTGAATACTTTGAAATGTTTCAGTATTCGCATCCGAGTGAGTTACCCATTGACTTGCATTGGACGAGTATTGAAACAGTTCAAAGTATTTGGTTAGAGCTATCCGAACCCGAATATTTCACTACTCGCTCATCACTGGTCACCACTTCTGTATTTTTCATCCACACCTATTCTGAAAAACTGACCAAAAACTGAACATGTGAACATAGCCTTAAGCTGCACCAGATCTATCAACCTGTAGGACCCATTCTGTTAAATCTGCTGCATTTTAAAGCGGTTCTCTGTATATACAATATGGATGACCTAGGCTTAGGATACAACATCAATATCAGATTGATAAGGGTTCAACACCTGCCACTCCTGGCAATCAGCATTAATTATCCTATTCTCTTGAATAAGAGCTGATTGAATTGCACTTCACAGTATAGCCAATGTGCATATCTGATGCTGGAACTAATAACAGCCGATCACTGGAGTGCCAGATGTCAGACCACCACCAATCTGATATTGATGATTTTATACTTTGGATTTATTTAAGTGCAGTAGTACAAACATATTGCAAAAAAAAAAAAAAAAAAAAAGACATTTTTACATTAAAAAAAAAAATTCTAAAACTAAAACATTAGGTTATTGTCCTACAGATAGGCCATCAATAACATTTGACCAGGCAACCCCTTTAGGGGTATGTGCCCACTTCGGAGTATTTGGTTGCAGAAATTTCTCCACCAAATCTGCATCTCCTGGAAAAGGAACCAAAATTTCAATGTGTCCGACACTGTTTCGCTGCCTTTATGTGTCTTTTTCATGCATTTGGGGTGGAAATACACTGCAAAAACGCTGCAAGAATTGACATGCTGCAGATAATTTTCTGCACCAAATCTGCAAGGCAAAAATAAGCAAAGGGAGCACAAGTATATGTGCCCACAGGACGATTTTTAAGCAGTCCTGAACGCAGCAAAACCTGTACTGGTTTCAAGGATCCTAGAGTCCTTGCCAGGAGATTGGCTGCGCTCAGGTCCTGCATTTTTATCGCGTTTTTGCTGCGTTTTTGATGCTGCGTTTTTCCTGCGTTTTTTCCATTGACTGAAGCAAAAACGCAGAAAAATAAAACATGTCAATTCTCTCCCATCCGCACCAAAAACGCAGGTATTTGACAGTTCTTGACACTTGCAAAACCAATGTGTGGGCACAGCGTTTCTGTGAAACACATTGGTTTTGCTGGGAATCCAAACCGCAGGAATGGATTAGCATAAATTACCATAAAACCAATGGTAAACTGCATACAGAAACCGCACCAAAAACGCTGTGAAAACGTCCTGCAGGCACATACCCCAAAACCTTCAGGATTCTTATTGGCTTTGCTGGCATAAGGATTTGCCTGCAGTTTTGTGACAAAACTGGACCAAAAAAATGCATGCAAAAACTCACTGTAAATTTGCTCTGTAGATGTTAGACAGCTTTAGTAAAGCTATGTAAACATTGAGTAGTTTGCTTTTTGTCTGCAATAAAATCTCACCCAGAGTGTTAGCAGTAAAAACGCAGCATTTAGACCAGTTTCACACTGGCGTTTGCAAACGCAGCGCACCAAACGCAGCCAAACGCTTGCGCACTGCATTCCTATGTTTAACATGGGAACGCATGTGCCAGCGTTTGGCTGCGTTTGGTTGCGTTTGCACTCGGATGCGCACAATTTGTGCACTCTCCAAGCGCACTCTGGACGCAGCATGTTGCATTTTTTGTGCGGTCGCGGGCGCTTGATTTATCTGTAAGCGCACAAACCATGCATTAAAGTCAATGGATCCACAGTGTCCTCCGCACGACAGCGCAGAAGAACGCTGTGGATCACATTGAAATCTCTCCCGGTGGCCGCCACTGATCGTGTCGGCGGGGAGAAACAGCTGATCTGACAGCTGTTCAAATCTCCCGCACCGACACCGAAGAAGTGATGTCGGCGCGGGAGATTTGAAGCACCGATCAGCTGTTTCTCCTGCACCGATATCACCCTATTCGGTGTCGGCGCGGAAGATTTAAACAGCTGTCAGATTCATTTGAATGGGTGAAAAACTGCAAAAACACAATGAAATGACATGCTGAAAACTCGATTTGATGTGTCAAATCTACCAGGAAAAAAAAGCAACAGTTGCATGAGATTTCAGGAATCTTATGTACTGTGCTGGTTCTGTAAAACACTGCATTTTTCCCAAAGTTTTTGAAATGCATCTGCAAAACTTTACAGTGAAGAAGCCCCTGATATTGCAGTTTCTATAGGCTACATCTGCTAAAACACACAAACAATGGTGGATCTGAAAATTTGACATGTGGGAGAGATGCAAGCTCATAATCAAACGGTCTCATTCAGTATTTCTCAACATCCAAACACTGATATAGGCAGGGCTGTGGAGTCAGTAAACCAAACATCTGACTCCTCAATGTCTCTGAATCCAACTCCACGACTACGACTCCATAACCAGGGATGTGAAGTCAGTAAGCCACATATCTGACTCCAACACCTCCATTTCCCTGAATCTGACTCCGGCTCCATCCAAAATGGGCATCGACTCCGACTCCAAGACTCTGACTCCCACTCCACAGCCCAGGATGTAGGTGTATTGTACTTACACTGTGTGCAGAATTATTAGGCAAGTTGTATTTTAGATGATTATTTTTATTATTGATCAACAACTATGTTCTCAATCAACCCAAAGACTCATAAATATCAAAGCTTAATATTTTTGGAAGTTGGAGTGGGGTTTTTTAGATTTGGCTATTTTAGGAGGATATCTGTTTGTGCAGGTAACTATTACTGAGCAGAATTATTAGGCAGCTTAATAAAAACCAAATATATTCCCATCTCACTTGTTTATTTTTACTAGGTAAACTAATATAACTGCACCAAATTTAGAAAAAAACATTTCTGACATGCAAAAACAAAACACAAAAAAATAATGACCAATATAACCACCTTTCTTTATGATGAACTCAGCAGACTTCATCCATAGATTCTGTCAGTTGCTTGATCTATTTACGATCAACATTGCGTGCAGCAGCCACTACAGCCTCCCAGACACTGTTCAGAGGTGTACTGTTTTCCCTCCCTGTAGATCTCACATTTTATGGAGGGACCACAGGTTCTCTATGGGGTTCAGATCAGGTGAACAAGGGGCCATGTCATTATTTTTTCTTCTTTTAGACCTTTACTGGCCAGCCACGCTATGGAGTAGTTCGATGCAAGTGATGGAGCATTGTCCTGCATGAAAATCATGTTTTTCTTGAACGATACCAACTTCTTCTTGTACCACTGCATGAAGAAGTTGTCTTCCAGAAACTGGCTGTAGGTTCGGGAGTTGAGCTTCACTCCATCCTCAACCCGAAAAGGTCCCACAAGTTCATCTTTGATGCCAGCCCATACCAGTACCCCAACTCCACTTGCTGGCATCTGATTTGGAGTGGAGCTCTCTGCCCTTTACTGGCCCATCCATCTGGCCTATCAAGAGTCACTCTCGATTTCATCAGTCCATAAAACCTTTGAAAAATCAGTCTTAAGATATTTCTTGGCCCGCTCTTGACGTTTTAGCTTATGTTTCTTGTTCAAAGGTTTGTCGTTTTTCAGCCTTTCTTCCCTTTGGGACCATGTCCCTGAGTATGGCACACCTTGTGCTTTTTGATACTCCAATAACGTTGCAGCTCTGAAATATGGCAAAACTGGTGGCAAATGGCATCTTGGCAGCTTCACGCTTGATTTTCCTCAATTCATTGGCAGTTATTTTGCGCCTTTTTTCCCAACACGCTTCTTGCGACCCTGTTGGCTATTTGCCATGAAATGCTTGATTGTTCGGTGATCACGCTTCAAAAGTTTGGCAATTTCAAGACTCTTGCATCCCTCTGCAAGACATCTCACAATATTGGACTTTTCAGAGCCTGTCAAATCTCTCTTCTGACCCATTATATAGGGTGTTGATGTCATTACACCACACCCCTCCTCATTACAGAGATGCACATCACCTGATTTACTTAATTGGTAGTTGGCTCTCAAGCCTATACAGCTTGGAGTAGGACAACATGTATAAAAAGTATCATGTGATCAAAATACTCATTTGCTTAATAATTCTGCACACAGTGTAAAGGGGTTGTTCAGGCTTGGGGTTAAAGTCTGCATTCATTCTTTATGATTGCAAACTTGTGAATCTTCACAGTGTGCAGTGTGCGAACGTTAGCATTCCTGGTGTTGGTACTGGGAGCAGCAAACATGTGACCACAAGTATGCAATCTGAATATATGTTGTCACGTGTCGACTAGACCTACATGACATTGGTTAATAGAAATGAATAAAGTAAGGCCAGAACATGTGTAAATGGCAAAAATTGTAGCCACATGACTGTCTGCTCCTCGTGCCAGGGAATCCTGACAGCGAACAGTGTGTGTTCTGTAAGGATTCAAAGGTCTGTAGTAAAGGCCCCGTTACACGTATCAACATTGGCTGAGAAGTCGGAAGTGATGCTGCGGGTGCGCATTCGCTTCTGACATCGCAGCCTAGCTGTCACACGGCAAGATGTTGCCAGTGACGGTGCTGCGATGTTGCCACAGCGATCGCTCGCTGGGCTGGGATCAACCCAGCGAGCGATCCGCTGCAATGCAGCGAATAATCTGGATTGGCCATGATATCGCTATTACAGTGTCACACTAAACGATGCCGCAGGTTGCTTAAGTTGAAGTTGACGAGTTTTCCTGCATGCAGGAAAAACTGTCAACTCCGACTTGAACAACCATCGTTGTTGAATCGTGCGTTTACACGCTGCGACGCAACAACGATGTCGTTTCAACATCGTTCTGACGTCGCTTTAGCGATGTCGGAACGATGTTGAAATGTGTAACAGGGTCTTGAGAGTGCCTGAAGACTAGAATGGACAACTACTCTAACATGAAGAGCCAATTATTAATAACACAATTAATTATTTTACAGGACTGCATAAAAGTGGCATAAGAAAAAAGAGAAAGACGATAAAATAGATTAACCTTAACTGTATCACATACAGATATTAAGAAAACCTAAAAACTGTTCATAAAGGAAATGGCCTTGATGAAGTGGAATTGACTGGTTGCCATGGATAACAAGGCCATTTCCACAAAAGACTCCCCCAGCCCGATCCCCCACTCGGGAGACGTTCCCCTGACATTTCAGCACTCTGGTAGTTCTCACAATTGTTGCATACAAGTGGACACGAGCTGTACGGCTGACATCACGGCCCCGGAGGCCAAGCTGTGATGCCAATATAACATGACTGCTGTGGCCACCGATTTACTGCAGAAGTCAGATGGTGATTGCTCATAAGATATTTTTATTATTACATAACATTTGCTTTAAAGAATAGAACATTTGGATGAAACATTTAATGTCTCAACTGTAATACATAATGTGCTACGTGCATACACAAAAATGCACTGCATAGTTCAATTCCTACATCAATACTACTTTGACAAATACTAAAATATTCCATACAAAGAAATATAACCGCACTCTGCGTGTGCCAAGTTAAGTGTGAACACTGAATATGTAATTGCAATACTGCCATATAGACCACGGCTCCTTGATTATTTTCGAATAGAGCCCATCAGACAGACAATGATCATGACCAGGCTTCACGAATTAGCTAAAATGAATATAACATATTCTAAAATGAAAATACGTAATAAAATCATGTTGCTAAATTTAATGTTGCTTCAACCTTAGAAAGGACTGGGCAGTATACAATCATTTCTATGAAAACTGTCTCCCCAGCTGTGCCTAACCAACACCCTGCTGGTGCGTCACTGAAGGGGTCAGCCTCACAAACCAATCAAACAAGAACAGTTTAACAGTTCAACAAAACTAATATATTATTATTATTTATTATAGCATTAATTTATTACACGTATACACAATAGAGACAAGAACAATATTTATGAACCATTCAAGGCACAGACAGGTACAGGAGGTGAGAGGACCCCGCCCGTGAGGGCTTACAGTCTACAAGGGATGGGTGAGGATACACTAGAGAGGGTAGAGCTGGTCATGCGACAGTACAGTAGACCGAGGGTTACTGCAGGTTGTAGGCTTGTTTGAAGAGGTGGGTCTTCAGGTTCCTTTTGAAGGTTTCCACAGTGGTCGAGAGTCTGACGTATTGGAGCAGTGAGTTCCAGAATATGGGGGATGAACGGGAGAAATCTTGAATGCAGTTGTGGGAAGAGGAGATAAAAGGGCAGGAAAGGAGATCTTGTAAGGATCAGAGGTTACATGCAGGTAAGTACCGGGAGATCATGTCACAGATGTACAATGGACACAGGTTGCTGATGGCTTTGTATTCATAGTTAGGGTTTTGAACTGTAGTCTTTGGACAATGGGAAGCCAGTGAAAGGATTGGCAGAGGAGAGGCTTAGGAATAGCGGGGAAGACAGGTGGGTTAGTTAGGCAGGAGAGTTTAGGATAGATTGTAGAGATGTGAAAGTGTTAGACAAGAGGCCAGAAGCAGGATGTTGCAGTAGTCCAGACAGGAGATAATGAGGGCATGCACTAGTGTTTTCACAGATTCTTAGTAAGGAATGTATAGATTCGGGAAATCGTTTTGAATTTTAGTTGGCAGAGGTGGAGAGGGCTTGGATGTATAGCTTTAAGGAGAGAACAGAGTCGAGGATTATGCCTAGGCAGTGAGCATGCGGGACTTGGGAGAGTGAGCAGCAATTGACTTTGATAGATAGATTTGTTGGGGGTTGAGTGAGAGGAAAAGATTATGAATTCTGTTTTGTCCATGTTCAGCTTCAGAAATCGAGCAGAGAAAACCGAAGAAATATCAGATAGACATTGTGGGATTCTCGTTAGTAAAGAGGCTCTATCTGGTCCAGAGAGGTAGATCCGTGTGTTATCAGCATAGAGGTGATACCAAAGCAGTAGGACTCTATGAGCTATCGCAGGCTGAAGGTATAGATTGAGAAGAGCAGGGGTCCAAAAATTGAACCCTGGGGATACCAACAGATAGGGGGCTGAGATGAGGAGGTGGTGTGAGAGTGGGAGATCCTTTAAAGTTTGGTCAATTAGGTATGAAGACATCCAGGACAGGGCCAAGTCTGTGATGCCAAAAGATGAGAGAATCTGTAATAGGAAGGAATGGTCCACAGTGTTGAAGGAAGAGGACAGGTCCAAGAGGAAGAGGACTGTATAGTGATGCTTGGCTTAGGCAGTAAGTAGGTAATTGGTGACTTTAGTAGGCGGGTTTCAGTGGAATTATGTAGTCGGAAGCCAGATTTTAGCCGGTCAAAGAGTGGAGAGGTGGGAGGAAATTCAAGATGGACATGCTGTTGCAGTAGTTTTGAAGCATAGGGGAGAAGTGATATAGCGCAATAGCTTGACACAGAGCATGAGTAAAATGAGGGCTTTTGAGGATGGGTGTGATTCGAGGTTTGTTTAAAGCATGAGGGGAAGACACCAGTTGTTAGCGATAGGTTTAAGAAATGGGTTAGGGCCGGGATGAAAACTGAGGTTGGGGTTGAGGTGGGATGGGAGTGGGTCAAGTGCACAAGTGATGAAGATGTGACCTAGAGAGTAGAGAGGAAAGTTGATCTTCTGGCATGGTGGAGAAGATGGTTTTATAGAAAGAGGATTGAGTAGTTGTGAGGAGGGAATGTGGGCAAAAGCTTACTCTGATGTTATAAATCTTCTGATGATATGAGAGGAGAGGGAGGTGGTGCTGGGGAACAGAGGAGAGAGTTGAAAGTGTTGAATAGCTGTTTAGGGTTGTGAGATAAGGAGGATATGAGATCTTTGCAGCAGTGAGTGTGGATTTGAAATTGGTGAGGGGATGTTTGTATGTGATGAAGTTGGTTTCTCCAAATTCATTACAAAATTCCACTTTTTTATTGCAGTGCCAAAATGATCTAAACTCTCCATAACAAGAGTTTTTAGTACTTAGTAGAGCACCTTGGCTGTTATGACATTCTGCAAATATCAGACACTAGCTTCTGGCTGTGCTGGTGAATAATCTTAGCCCATTCCTCATGGAAAATGTCCACCAACATCTCAGGTGTGTTGCAACAGCTTTCATCAAGTCCCAGCAAAGATGTTTTTATGTGTTGAATCCAGGCGATTCTTATGACCACTTCAAAATCTTCCAGAACTTTTTCAAAAACTAAGTCTTGGTGGACTTTGGTGTATACTTTGGATCTTTATCCTACTGGAAGGTCTAATGACACCTAAACTTCCGCTTCCTCACAGACATTTTCTCCAATGATTCCCTGATACTTAATTGAATCCATCCTGCCTTAACATGTTGCAGGTTTCCAGGGGATGCAAATCAGTCCCAGGTCAATACTGAGCCACCGCTATGCTTCACTATAGGTATGGGTGTTTTGTTCAGCATTTCCTTTATTCTTTCTCCTCCATACATACATCTGACCCATAGGCTTAAAAAGTTCCAGTTTTGTTTCATAACTCCACAGAAAAAAATCCCAAAAGGTCTGTGGCTTATATGGATTCTGATATATAGGTATTTGCTTGTGCTTCTGGATAAGTAGAGGTGTTTATTGTAGTTGGCTCATTGAGACCTTCATTGAGCCTTTAAGCATTTGGGCTCGTGCAGACTGCAGTGTTTTCGGTCTAAGTGCTACCTGTCTAAACTTGTACTACACTTGGCCCAATGTTATTCAGTAAGGCAGTGTACATGTACTCCATTTTTATTCTGCAGGTCCAGTGGTCTGGACCTGCTCCAAGAAGAAGATTGCACTTGGCCATTCAACTTTAAGGGGCCGTGGAAAAAAATGGACCTCACTGGGATAACATAATATAGTAGGTGGAAACGTGTAGAAACTTTTTTTTATGCTCCACCTCCAAGAAAAACAAATCCCAGCAGCTGATCAGTATAACTGGTGAACCCAGCTTTTTAGGCAAAGTTTAGACAAGTGATTATAAATAAACTAGCTGTGAGCCCGATGCAAATGCATCGGGTGTCTAGAATATGTTTATTGTTTTTTTAAAGATTTTTAAATAAATAATCGCATCATCAATAGCAATAATATTAGCAATAGCATTATTATTAGCAGTAATAGCAGTATTAATAGCATTATTAGCAGTATTATGAGCATTAATAACAGTATTAAGAGCATATAGAAAGTATAGGGGGACTTGCGGCAGGTGCGGCGGCTGAGGTAGCGACTCGCAATGGCCTCGCGGCCATTGCTCGCGCTACCTCAGTGGTAAATCGCTAAGTTTGTGGCCGAGCCTCTGGTCCTATTTGCGGCCATTGCTCGCATGTGGTGACGTCACTTAGTGACAAAGCCACGGCGTTTTCGGGGTCCGACACGAAAATGCCTACGGCAATTATAGAGTGGGTATACTGCAGAGTGCCATAACCCCTATCCTGTATATATATATATATATATATACATACACAGGACAGGGGTTATGGCACTCTGCAGTATACCCACTCTATAATTGCCGTAGGCATTTTCGTGTCGGACCCCGAAAACGCCGTGGCTTTGTCACTAAGTGACGATGGTGCCGGGGGGGGGGGAGTGGCGGGATTGTGTCGGGGGGCAGGATGGCAGGTGTGCAGGATGGAGCCGGGGGGCGGGGCAGGATGGAGGCGGAGGGGGGGGCAGGATGGAGGGAGCGGGCAGGATGGAGGCGGAGAAGGATGGTGGCAGGGGGGGTAGGGTTGGATAGTGGGGAGCGGGGCAGGATGGAGTGAGCGGGGCAGGATAGAGCCGGAGGAGCAGGATGGTGGCGGGGGGGCAGGATGGAGTGAGCAGGGCAGGATGGAGCGAGCGAGGAAGGATGGAGCCGGAGGAGCAGGATGGGGGGGGGGCAGGATGGAGCGAGCACACTTGCACACACATGCATCATGTACATAGCACACCTGGACGCACATGCATCATGCACACAGCATACCTTCAAGCACATGTATCATGCACACAGGACACACATACATCATGCACACAGGACACACATGCATCATGGACACAGCACACACATGCATCATGGACACAGCACACACATGCATCATGGACACAGCACACACATGCATCATGCACACAGCACACACATGCATCATGCACACAGCACACACATGCATCATGCACACAGCACACACATGCATCATGCACACAGCACACACATGCATCATGCACACAGCAGACACATACACCATACACACAGGACACACATACATCATGCACACAGGACACACATACATCATGCACACAGGACACACATACATCATGCACACAGGACACACATACATCATGCACACAGGACACACATGCATCATGCACACAGGACACACATGCATCATGCACACAGGACACACATGCATCATGCACACAGCACACACATGCATCATGCACACAGCACACACATGCATCATGGACACATCACACACATGCATCATGGACACAGCACACACACGTATCATGGACACATCACACACATGCATCATGCACACAGCACACACATGCATCATGCACACAGCAGACACATACACCATGCACACAGGACACACATACATCATGCACACAGGACACACATACATCATGCACACAGGACACACATCCATCATGCACACAGGACACACATATATCATGCACACAGGACACACATACATCATGCACACAGGACACACATACATCATGCACACAGGACACACATACATCATGCACACAGCTCTTAAACTTGCCGCTCCCGGCGCAGCGCGGCAGGCAGGAAGCGGCGGCTCCTTCTGCACAGCCGCTCCCCCTGGCATGGACGGATGGATGGTGCGGCCCTGGGCAGCGGGAGCAAGGGGGGCCCCGCGAGAAGCAGAGAGGGCAGGAGGACCGGGGGGAGAGCGGGCAGGAGACGGGAGGACCCAGGGGGGCGCGGGCATGACACGGGCACTGGGGCACAGGCTCCGGAGCACTGTGTCAGCATGTGCTGACAGCAGCTGCTCCGGAGCGGGATGACAGGGGCACAGGCTCCGGAGCACTGTGTCAGCATGTGCTGACAGCAGCTGCTCCGGAGCGGGATGACAGCGGCGAGGGGTCGCAATGCCCGCTACGCGGGCAATGCCTCGCACGTGGTGACGTCACATAGTGACATAGCCACGGCGTGCCGGGGTCCAACACGAAAATGCCTACGGCAATTATTATAAATAAATTATAAAACACCAAATACAGTTTCCAAGCAATCAGATAACAAATGGATGACATCTTTCTTTTTAATCACACTAATTGAGTTCAAAGGCTGAGTCTGATACCAAAATTGATATGGGAGTGGGACAAGGGGTGAGTTTCTTACACGGACCATCGATAAAAATATTCTGTAAGGTAGCGGTTAGGATCGGCACGACAAAAGGTAGTGACTCAGGTACTTGTTCACACAGCACACAATTTATTATTTTCAAGTTCAAATCAGCACAGACCCTTTGTAGCTCCGGGTCACAGCTGTTGTAAAGGGTTTCACCGGGACCGGTACGGCTGTCAGGCTCTCTCTTAGCCGGGGCCCCTGGGAAGGCCACATCCACGCTGCCACACTGTGTTAACTGCATACAGCCAATGCTCCCAGGCTGTGTTAAAACTCCACACAGCTCCTGTTGCTCTGACACTTCTCCCTCTCCCCAGTCCTGGGCAGCTCAGCTCATATCCTTCCTAGACATCCCACACCTGTAAAGCAGTGTGAACAATCAGCACTTCACTCAGACATAGCTGCCGTTAACCCTGTGAGTACTGCCACAGAGCAAAAGACACAATCACCCATGTGCCATATACCGGTCATAGGGCACATGCCGGTCACATCACCACAAGTCATGTAAACTAAATCATTGACTTGTATTATTTTGTATGCTGTTTTAAAAAATGTTCACAGGAATGAATAATATGTCTTTACTGGGCATACTGAATCCTCACAACCTGCTGTCACAAAATCTTGTGCACATCTCTTGCATTCACTTGAGGGTTTTTGACCACATGCCTCCTTTAAAGGGAACCCGTCAGCTCATTCTACCCCCCTAGCCTATCATTACCTGTCCCTGAACCTTGGTAGCTGATACCTAATCATCCCTCTGTTAGCTAAACCTGCCCTAAAAAGCTTAAGAAAAATGATTTATAACTTACATGTAGTCTCCACCCAGAGACTGGAAAGGCGGGCTCTTGTTTCACCTCGCCTGCTGCTATCATGAGCCGAAACGTCATATCCGGCCTGATGCATTGTGGGGGCTGATCACGTGTGTGGCCCGGCTTCGGCGTATGCGTAGTGCACATGTTGAAGCAGAGTCGTACACTTCCTAAGCCCCCACAATACACTGAGCTGGATATGACGGTCCGGCCAGCTTAAGATAGCAGCAGAGGAGAGGGTAGAAGAGCTGACAGGTTCCCTTTAAAGGGGAAGTCCGAGAGAGAATACTTTTTATTACTGTTCCTGCCCTCCTACATGATGAAACAGAGCTGGGCACTACAGATATAGGATCTACAGATCACTTATAAATCAATAAAATCATATCTGCTCCTCAGCACTCACCCTTCCCTTAGGGGAAAGCGAAATTCAGTGATGCTTCTGCAAATATCAGGATATGTGGCGGGGCCGTGGACCCTGGGGGTTCCAGGATCGTCCCACATTCCTGCCCCTCACACTTCTGTATGGAGAGGGGGAATGGCAGGGGCATGGCTGCTGACCCCATGGTGACAGTACATACATGCAGTGACTGTGTGTTGTATTGTTATTTTTTTAGTCAGGCCCAAGAGAGCTGAGGAAAAACAGCTGATCAGCTCTGACTCATTCAATAACATTAGTCATACAGCATTTCTGTATTGAAATCAAGAGTTCCACTTTAGTTTGTCTAATATGGGATTCATTCAAGTCCCATAGATAGATAAATAGAGATGAATAGATAAATAGAATAGTTATAGTTAGATAGAATAGATAGATATAGATGGATGGATAAAGAAATAAGATATACAGCTCTGGGAAAAGTTAAGAGACCACTGCACAGGTTTCTTAAAATCACCATCTCTACATGTCTGACAGCCATCCCATTTCAGTGTAGTTGAATTTCAACAAAAGTTACACCTCATTCTACTTAATGTGCTTTTGATTAGATCACCTGAACCAAATCTTATTTAATAAGGGAAAGTATAAAAAAACACTGCTGTGGTCTTCACAATCCTCTTGCAATAGGACAAGCTGGATGACAAAACAAGTGCTAGGAATAGCCCAAAAGTAATTTGAATGAAAAAATAACTTTTAACCATGCCAAAGGAGTTGAAAAGAAAAGTCTTGAGTGAGGAAAAGAAGGGCTCAATTCTGGCTTTACTAGCAGAGGGATACAGTGAGCGTTATGTTGCCTCCATCCTTAACATTTCTAAGACGGCAGTCCATTACAACAAGGCTAAGCAGCAGACATTGAGGACAACAAAGCTACAGAACAGCAGAGGGCGAAAGAGACTCTCCACTGACCGGGATGACAGTCATCTTATTCAAATGTCACTCAGCAACTGCAGGATGACATCAAGTGAACTACAAAAGGAATGGCAAATTGCAGCTGGGGTGAAGTGCACGGCAAGAACAGTTCATAACAGGCTCCTACAGGCAGGTCTCAAGTCATGTAAAGCTAGAAAAAAGCCTTTTATCAATGAGAAGCAAAGGAAAGGCAGGCTGAAGTTTGCCAAAGACCATACATTTTCAGTTATGCCCAACACCTAGTCGTCTAATGGTTAGACTGAGAGCTGGAGAGGCGTACAAGCCACAGTGTCTTGCACCCACTGTGAAATTTGATGGAGGATCGGTGATGATCTGGGGATGCTTCAGCAAGGCTGGAATTGCACAAGTTAATCTTTGCGAAGGATGTATGAATCAAGCCGCATACAAGGTTATCCTTGAAAAACACTTGCTTCCCGCTGCTCAGGAAATGTTCCCCAACTCTGAAGGCTGTTTTTTCCAGCCGTACAATGCCCCATGCCACACAGGTAGGTCAATCAATGTGTGGATGAAGGAGCACCACATCAAGTCCCTGTCTTGGCCAGCCCAACCTCCAGACCTGAACCCCATTGAAACCTCTGAATTGTAATCAAGAGGAAGATGGATAGTCACAAGCCATCAAAGAAGAACTGCTACATTTTTGTGCCAGGAGTGGCATAAGGTCACCCAAAAGCAGTATGAAAGACTGGTGGAAAGCATGCCAAGACATATGAAAGCTGTGATTAAAAATCATGGTTATTCCACCAAATATTGATTTCTGAACTCTTCCTGGGTTAAAACATGAGTATTGTTGTTTCTAAATGAATATGAACTTGTTTTCTTTGCATTATTTGAGGTCTGAAAACACTTTAGTTTTTATTATTTTGACGATTTTACATTTGCTGCTAATTAATACAAACTTTAGCTTTGAATTTCAGAGATATGTTGTTAGTAGTTTATAGAGTGAGAGAACAATGTACATTTAACTCAAAAATATACCTATAAAGAGAAAAATCTGAGAAACTGAAACTTTTGCAGTTGTCTCTTAATTTTTGCCAGAGCTGTGATAGATTTATAGATAGATGATAAATACATAGACATGTGAGAGATAATGGATAGAGACATAGGTATTTTTAAGCCCACATATGTGCACAACATAAGGAACAGAGCATAATAATGGAACCTTGGGGTTTATATCATGTGAAACAGATGTTGCACAGACGTCTGGATGCTTTCCTGTGACTGAGTAGATAGTGACAATCCATAGAACGGTTTAGGGGACAGGAAGCTACTAACTTGCTATGGGGGAGGGGAGACCATGGCAGTGCTGAATAAACCAGTGCAGTGCTTTGCCTGTGCTCCTAGCCTGATACATGGCATCACACATTATGTACCATCAGACAGCAGAAGATCACAGCGTGCATTTATATCTGCTTGGTGACATGATTGCTTTTTGAAGTGAGAACAGCCGTGTTACATTACATGGATGATACAACCCCTGGCAAAAATTATGGAATCACCTGACTCAGAGGATGTTCATTTAGTTGTTTAATGTTGTAGAAAAAAAGTAACTAAAGTCATTTCAAACTTTATGGCTTTAAGAAATACTAAAAGAAATCAAGATAAAAAATGTGTTAGTCAGTAAGGGTACCTTTACACGCCGCTACGGCAGGATGGATGCATCCCGCTACAGGCTACAAATGTAGCTTGTAGCGCCAATATAGCCCGTCGTAGCGGCGTCTGAAGACGTGACGATAAAGCCGGCAACAGATACATCTGTTTACGACCTCTGCTCGAAAACAGAGAGCTACAAAGCCGATGGTAGCAAGATGCATCGGCGTGTAAAGACGTTACGGAAGGGAACTCCGGACACCCTGCGATGTAGCTGCAATGTAGCTAAGGCGTGACCCTGGCTCCGTGTTACCGCGCCCCATGTGCGATCATTGGTGGAAGCTGCTGCATGACGATTGGTAGTCGCTGCATAGGGAGGCATATTTAAGGAGCTGACGAGTCACACTACACAATCGCTCGAGCGTGCTGTATTACTCAGCCTCCTGCGTTGCCTGCCCAATCAGGATGTTATTGCTTTGTCCTACCAGCGTACGGACGGCTCGTAATCCACAATTGTGGCACGCCTATGTGCTGTCCCTGCTGCACCAGGTATGCCCATAGTAGCTGGTTATAGCGGTGTGTAAATGAGCTACAGATGGCTACTTGAGACACCCGGCGATGTATCTAGCTATAGATGTCACGTAGCGTAGCGCACCTTATGGCGGCGTGTAAAGGTGATGCGTTGAGCGTTTGTAACCGTTTGAGCGTGCTCGTGCACGTGAAGTAGCGGGATGCATCCATCCTGCCGTAGCGGAGTGTAAAGGTACCCTAAGGGTACCTTTACACGCCGCTACGGCAGGATGGATGCATCCCGCTACAGGCTACAAATGTAGCTTGTAGCGCCAATATAGCCCGTCGTAGCGGCGTCTGAAGACGTGACGATAAAGCCGGCAACAGATACATCTGTTTACGACCTCTGCTCGAAAACAGAGAGCTACAAAGCCGATGGTAGCAAGATGCATCGGCGTGTAAAGACGTTACGGAAGGGAACTCCGGACACCCTGCGATGTAGCTGCAATGTAGCTAGGGCGTGACCCTGGCTCCGTGTTACCGCGCCCCATGTGCGATCATTGGTGGAAGCTGCTGCATGACGATTGGTAGTCGCTGCATAGGGAGGCATATTTAAGGAGCTGACGAGTCACACTACACAATCGCTTGAGCGTGCTGTATTACTCAGCCTCCTGCGTTGCCTGCCCAATCAGGATGTTATTGCTTTGTCCTATCAGCGTACGGACGGCTCGTAATCCACAATTGTGGCACGCCTATGTGCTGTCCCTGCTGCACCAGGTACGCCCATAGTAGCTGGTTATAGCGGTGTGTAAATGAGCTACAGATGGCTACTTGAGACACCCGGCGATGTATCTAGCTATAGATGTCACGTAGCGTAGCGCACCTTATGGCGGCGTGTAAAGGTGATGCGTTGAGCGTTTGTAACCGTTTGAGCGTGCTCGTGCACGTGAAGTAGCGGGATGCATCCATCCTGCCGTAGCGGCGTGTAAAGGTACCCTTAGGGTACCTTTTTTCAGACTAAGCAGAGGGAAAAAATTATGGAATCACTCATTCTGAGGAAACAATTATGGAATCACCCTGTAAGTTTCCATTCCCAAAACTAACACCTGCATCAAATAAGATCTGCTCGTTAGTCTGCATCTAAAAAGGAGTGATCACACCTTGGAGAGCTGTTGCACCAAGTGGACTGACATGAATCATGGCTCCAACACAAGAGATGCCAATTGAAACATAGGAGAGGATGATCAAACTTTTAGGGTACCGTTACACGACGCAATATTGCATGCAATTTCACTTGCAATTTGCTGGTTGCAGTGAAATCATGGACACATTGTTACATTTGTACAGGCAACAAAATAGAACAATGTGTCCATGATTTCACTGCAACCAGCAAATTGCAAGTGAAATTGCATGCAATGTTGCGACGTGTAACGGTACCCTTAAAAGAGGGTATATCATCACGCAATGTTGCAAAAGATGTTGGTTGTTCACAGTCAGCTGTGTCTAAAATCTGGACCAAATACAAGCAACATGGGAAAGTTGTTAAAAGGAAACATACTGGTAGACCAAGGAAGACAACAAAGCGTCAAGACCAGAAACTTAAAGCAATATGTCTCCAAAACAGGAAATGCACAACAAAACAAATGAGGAACGAATGGGATGAAATTGGAGTCAATGTCTGTGACTGAACTGTAAGAAACCCCCTAAAGGAAATGGGATTTACATACAGAAAAGCTAAACATAAGCCATCATTAACACTAAACAGAAAAAAGCAAGGTTGCAATGGGCTAAGGAAAAGCAATCGTGGACTGTGGATGACTGGATGAAAGTCATATTCAGTGATGAATCGTGAATCTGCATTTGGTAAGGTGATGATGCTGGAACTTTTTTTGGTGTTGTTCCAATGAGATTTCTAAAGATGACTGCATGAAGAGAACATGCAAGTTTCCACCATCATTGATGATATGGGGCTGCATGTCAGGTAAAGGCACTGGAGAGATGGCTGTGATTACATCTTCAATAAATGCCCAAGTTTACATTGATATTTTGGACAGTTTTCTTATCCCATCAATTGAAAGGATGTTTGGGGATGAGGAAATCATTTTTCAAGATGATAATGCATCCTGCCATAGACCAAAAACTGTGAAAACATTCCTTGAAAGAAGTCACATAAGGTCAATGTCATGGCCTGCAAATAGTCCAGATCTCAATCCAATTGAAAATCTTTGGCGGAAGTTGAAGAAATTGGTCCATGACAAGGCTCCAATCTGCAAAACTGATCTGGCAACAGTAATCACAGAAAGTTGGAGCCAGATTGATGAAGAGTACTGTTTGTCACTCATTAAGTCCATGCCTCATAGACTGCAAGCTGAAATTAAAGCCAGAGGTGGTGCAACAAAATACTAGTGATGGATTGGAGTGTTCTTTTGTGTGTTTGTTTTTCATAATTCCATAATTTTTTCCTCAGAATTGAGTGATTCCATAATTTTTTCCCTCTGCTTTGTCTGAAAAAAAAAAATTACCCTCACTGGCTACTACATTTTTTATCTTTATTTCTTTTAGTGTTTCTTCTAGGCAGAGAGTTGCCATTTGAGATGACTTTAGTTTTGTGCCATGTCTGTGATCTGATTTTTTTCTACAAAATTAAACAACTGAATGGACATCCCTCCGAGCCAGGTGATTCCATAATTTTTGCCAGGGGTTGTATATCAGGGACAGGATTGTAGTGCGACCATGGGGCCGGTGGCCACACACCCATGCCTCACCCATTGCCCATAAATAAGTGTGAGGGGGCGGGAATGTAAGACGATTCTCGAGATCCCCAGGATCCATGCTTATGACACCTGCTGATCTCTGCTGCAGCATCACTGAATTTCTCTTTCCCCTAAGGGAGGGATGAGAGCCGAGGAGCAGATATGATTTTATAGATTAATAAGCGATATATAGATCCTAGAACTGTAGTACCCAGCTCTGCTTCATCATGTAAGAGGGCAGGGACAGTACAAAAAAAATTCTCTCCCTGAAGTTCCCCTTTATGGAATGTGGTGGAAAAAAATAATAGATTTCCCTTTCTGTCACATTCAGTGACACAACCAGTGTTCTGTAAGGGAGTATCTAAACCTTTGAGTGCCCCAATAATGACAAGAAGATTGTGGGGGTCTGGATCCTGAGATCCCCAGCGATCGCTCAACTCTTCCCCAAGAGATGCACAGCTCAGAAGACTTGGCACCCCAGACTGGTGTTCAGATTCAATAGAAAGTATAGTCTATAAAGTATATGCTTTGTAGTGCATCCCTACCTCAATGTATGTACGTGGTCATCCAGGAGTTGGGCACGCCTTTCTGCTAGCTGCGCACCTCTCGGGGGGGGGGGGGGGAGTTGTTGTAGTGATTAGTGGGGTTTGTGGACACAGACTCCCACCAATATGCTTCTAATAACAAGGGCACACAAATATGAAAAATAAAACTTGTAAAAATTTAGTTACTCTGTAACTATAAACTTGATAACTATGTTTTCTACTGTATCTCTAGGAGCATTAAATGCCTTTAGTACCTCTCTGTATTCTTTCCTTGCTTGTGCAAGGGAATTATCTCTTCTTTTAACTTTTCGGAACACTCTTTTTATAACCTAAGAATATTTGTGAGCTGGACGATATTGCACATGAAGTGTTAAGATTTCCCCAGGAACGCTGGTGGAAGCTGGGGGTCGGACTATACATCATGTGTGTAGCAGGTCATAATACCTAAAGGTGCTCCACTAAATACTAAAGAAGCCTGTAATGAAGGGGTTGAATAATTCTGAGGTCGGCTTCACACCATGGTGTGATCCAGTCCGGGGCTGTCCGGTGTAAACCAGACAGCCCCGGACCGGATCAGCACACAGAACCGGAGGACCAAATGTGCCCTCCGGTCCTGTGTGCAGCCGGACGCAGCTGCAGCTGCTAATGATTCAGGACCGCGGCTGGCAGGAAGCTAGCTGCGGTCCTGAAACAACTGCGGCGTACAGCCGCAAGTGTCCGGTTCCCGGATCCTCCCGGACCGGGGCAATCCGGCCCCATAGGCTCCCATGTTAGGGAGCACCGGATTGCCCCGGATCCGGGAGGATCGGGGTGAATCCGGGCAAATCCTGGATCCGGCAAATTGGGGAGATTTTTCTCCCCAGACAAAAACGTTGCAAGCAACATTTTTGTGACCGGAGAGAATAATCAGAATTCTCCCGGATTCTACCGCACAGATGAAACCGGCTGGCATAGAGCTGCCATCCGGCTCCATCCGGCCCCATAGGCTACTATAGGGCCAAAAACCGGTCCGGGGCTGTCTGGTTTACACCGGACAGCCCCGGACCGGATCACACCGTGGTGTGAAGCCAGCCTGAGACTGCAGTATTCATTAAAGTATCATTTCATGATGAATTAGAAGAAAAGTGTTTATTATATTACTTGTGTTGAGCTACTTACATTGTTATTGTTTCATTGGTAGTTTGTATATTCTGCTAATAAACCTACTCTGCAATGCAGTTGTAAAACAATGTGATATTAGTGTGCAGTTTGTTTAATACTAAAATGTAATACTATATTTAACACGGTGTTTTGTAAATCGAAATCCACATGTTAATACTGAATAACTATTTCCTCTTTTTTGGTATATGAAAATAACGTCTTTCCAGTATTACAAAATATTGTGTTGCACCATGCAAACTGACAAATGCAATAAAGGGGTTGTTCAGTATAATTTTATTTTTTTAACTATGAGCTTCAGAAATAACAGGCAGGTGATTGCTAACGACTTGCCTGTTCTACCCTGTGTTGGCTCTGAGTGGTCACGGACCACTCCTTCAAGCAATTCTGCTGCTTTAAGTCAGCAGAGCAGCTCTTCCTCTTCCGGGGTGCTCTGTCAACAGAAAGTGACGCCTACGTCATGCTGATTGACAGCCAGATACCCGCAGTTAAGCAGTAGGTAGCTAGCTGTCAATCATCATGACATCAGCAGGACACCCTGTCAGCAAAGCAGAAGAGATGCAGCTGCTCTACTGATATGATGTCAATGGAAACCGCAGAACCACTGGCAGGAGCAGCCTGTAACCACTGTGGCGGGGCACAACAGTAAGGTAGTAAGCAATCACCTGCCTGTTAGTCATTAGGCTCCAAGTAAAATAAATAAAAAGCCCAGACAACTCCTTTAAATATGACATTTTAACTGTATATCATATTTTTTTCTTTTAAACCACTGATTGTTATAGCTCGTTAAGGCATACATTAATATCATAGACCCCTACCCATTACTAACCTAGGGCTTGTGATTAACCCCTTATATTACACCAATTGCCATCACACCAGGGCAATGGGGATGAGCCAGGTAAAGCACCAGGATTTGGCGCATCTAATGAATGCACCAATTCTGGGGAGGCTGCAGGCTGGTATTTTTAGCCTGGGGAGGGCCCCATAACCATGGGCCTCCATTGGCTGAGAATACTAGCTCTCAGCCATGTGCTTCATCTTCGCAGGGTATCAAAATTGGGGGACCACACCATTTTTTAAAATGTTTTATTTAAATAATTAAAGAGAAACAGTGTGAGGTCCCCTGTACTTTGCTACTCAGCCAAGATAAAGCATTGGTTGCAGGCGACAACCTCCAGCCATCAGATTTATCTGCTTTTGAAAAAACTTACGGGAACCCCAAACCCATTTTTTTTTTATTTTTTATTTGTACATTTGTGTAAAGGCAAGGGGACGTTCACAGAGGGTGCGCGGGGGAAGCAGAGGAATATCATAAGGTTTAAAGCGGACCCAAAAAGCAGTGGACAGGGGAAAACGAAAACCTGGTAAGTAGAAATTTTCCTCTTTAACCCGTTTTTCACCAGTAAAACTTCTGATTTGGCTGCACACTTCAAAACCTTTTTCACAGTTTTAACCCCAACAGTAACTGGGACTTCTCTGAAAGTAAGTTTGGGGTCCATGCACAAATAAATGTATCCACTGACCCCCAAACTTTACAGGGCAGCTTTTTCCACATATTAATTTAAAAAGTGGGTTCCAACAAAAAAGCCAACCCAAAAGGGACATGCTACTTCTTTCATCCGCTTCTCAGCTCCAAAGTCTGAAGGGCTAAAAGAAATGTAAAAAAAAAAAGGAACATACGTCATTCTTACATTTCTGTGCATTACGTTCACTCTTTAGGGTGCGTCAAACCCCATCAGTTTTTTCGCACGTTTAGGACGCAACATCTTGCCGTGCGTCCAAAAAATCTGCGAAACAGTATAACATAGAAGATGGGATTTCAAGAAATCCCTCCTCACTATGCTTAACCCCCCCTCAGCGTCTTTTGGGGCTGCGGTGGGGTTGCCGGGGAGTCCACTCCCCCTCCCATGTTTATTTCATGGCGGATCGGA
>JARQOC010000006.1:333594814-333622745 GCA_033576535.1 Allobates femoralis
TGGAGAAAAAAGGGAGACGCTTGGAAGCCTAATAACACCATCCCAACTGTGAAACACGGGGGTGGCATCATGTTATGGGGTTGTTTTGCTGCAGGTGGGACTGGTATACTTCACAAAATAGATGGCATCACAAGGAAAAAAGATTATGTGGCAATACTGAAGCAACATCTTAAGATATTAGCCAGGAAGTTAAAGCTTTGGTGGAGATGGGTCTTCCAAATGGACAATGACCCGAAGCATACTGCCAAACTGGTTACAAAGTGGCTAAAGGATAACAAAGTCAATGTTTTGGAGAGACCATAACAAAACTCTAATCTCAATCCTATTGAAAATGTATGTGCAAAGCTGAAAAGGCAGGTGCGAGCAGGGCAATCTACAATCATGGCCAGTGGCGTAAACTGAGTCTGGCAGGCCCCGGTGCAAAATTTAGACCTGCACCCCCATTGATGAAATTTTTGGGTCTCATGTAACGAGGCTCAAGTGGTTAGCACTGTAGCCTTTGCAGCACTGAGGTCCCGAGGTCCTGGGTTCAATTCCCACCAAGGACACTAAGGACAACATCTGCAAGGAGTTTGTATGTTCTCCCTGTGTTTGCGTGGGTTTCCTCTGGGCACTCTGGTTTCCTCCCACATTGCAAAAACATACTGATAGGATATTTAGATTGTGGGCTCCAAGAGGGACAGTGTTGCAAATGTATGTAAAGTGCTATGGAATTAATAGCGCTATTTAAATTATTAATAATAATAATACCGTATATACTCGTGTATAAGCCGAGTTTTTCAGCCCAAAATTTGGGCTGCAAAGTCTCCCCCTCGGCTTATACACGAGTCAATACGGGGGGGGCTGTGTCCGGGGCTGTGGAGGCTGCAGGAGGCGGGGGGGGGCTGCTGTATGAGCGGCCCCGTCACGTGGGGCCGCTCATTAAATATGCACTGCGTCCCCCTGTCATTCAGCGGCAGGGGGAAGCAGTGCATATAGCCCCCAAATGCTGGCACTCGCCCCCCCTTGTAAGGGCCCCCCCCCCCGATGGTTATATTACCATTCCGGACTTCTGATCCGCGCCGCTCCTCGGTGCTTCATCCTGGCTGCTCCGTCCGTCTTCTACATCCGGGATCTCCAGCCGTCGCAGGCATATGACGTCATCGCGACGGCTGGGGATCCCGGATGTAGAAGACGGACGGACGGAGCAGCGAGGAGCACCGAGGAGCGGCGCGGATCAGAAGTCCGGAATGGTAAGAGAAGCGGGGGGGGCCCTTGCAAGGGGGGGCGAGTGCCAGCATTTGGGGGCTGCTGGGGACCCCCAGGGGGCTGCTGGGGACCCCCTGGGGGCCGCTGTGTACCCCCAGGGGGCTGCTGTGTACCCCCAGGGGGCTGCTGGGGGCCGCTGTGTACCCCCAGGGGGCTGCTGGGTACCCCCTGGGGGCTGCTGTGTACCCCCTGGGGGCTGCTGGGGGCCGCTGTGTACCCCCAGGGGGCTGCTGGGTACCCCCAGGGGGCTGCTGTGTAGCCCCTGGGGGCTGCTGTGTACCCCCAGGGGGCTGCTGGGTACCCCCTGGGGGCTGCTGTGTACCCCCTGGGGGCTGCTGTGTACCCCCAGGGGGCTGCTGGGGGCCGCTGTGTACCCCCAGGGGGCTGCTGGGTACCCCCTGGGGGCTGCTGTGTACCCCCTGGGGGCTGCTGTGTACCCCCAGGGGGCTGCTGTGTAGCCCCTGGGGGCTGCTGTGTACCCCCAGGGGGCTGCTGGGTACCCCCTGGGGGCTGCTGTGTACCCCCTGGGGGCTGCTGTGTACCCCCAGGGGGCTGCTGGGGGCCGCTGTGTACCCCCAGGGGGCTGCTGGGTACCCCCTGGGGGCTGCTGTGTACCCCCTGGGGGCTGCTGTGTACCCCCAGGGGGCTGCTGTGTACCCCCTGGGGGCTGCTGGGGGCCACTGTGTACCCCCAGGGGGCTGCTGGGTACCCCCTGGGGGCTGCTGTGTACCCCCTGGGGGCTGCTGTGTACCCCCAGGGGGCTGCTGGGGGCCGCTGTGTACCCCCAGGGGGCTGCTGGGTACCCCCTGGGGGCTGCTGTGTACCCCCTGGGGGCTGCTGTGTACCCCCAGGGGGCTGCTGTGTACCCCCTGGGGGCTGCTGGGGGCCACTGTGTACCCCCAGGGGGCTGCTGGGTACCCCCTGGGGGCTGCTGGGGACCCCCAGGGGGTTGCTGTGTACCCCCTGGGGGCTGCTGTGTACCCCCTGGGGGCTGCTGTGTACCACCACTGGGGCTGCTGTATACTACCACTGGGGCTGCTGTATACTACCACTGGGGCTGCTGTATACTACCACTGGGGCTGCTGTATACTACCACTGGGGCTGTTGTATACTACCACTGGGGCTGCTATATACTACCACTGGGGCTGCTGTATACTACCACTGGGGCTGCTGTATACTACCACTGGGGCTGTTGTATACTACCACTGGGGCTGCTGTATACTACCACTGGGGCTGCTGTATACTACCACTTGGGAGGCCTGTATACCACTCTGGGGGGGCCTGTATACCACACTGCTGGGGGCTGTATACCTGTGCTGGGGTCCACCCTCGGCTTATACACGAGTCAATAGGTTTTTCCAGATTTTTGGGGCAAAAGTAGGGGGGTCGGCTTATACACGGGTCGGCTTATACACGAGTATATACGGTAATAATTCTAAATCCTTTAACATTCTAAATCCTTTAAGGACTCACAAATTGACCCCTCTCCCCCTTATATCTCCCATGTAGTGCAGTATTATATATGCAGCCTAATTTCTCTCCATACAGTGCACTATTATTATGTATATGCAGCCTTATATCTTTCCGTATAGTGCAGCCTTATTATGTGCAGCCCCAAATGTCTCCTTATAGTCAAGTATTATATATGCAGCCTTATATATGAACCCCCCCACCACCATAATTCTCTGGCCATAGTGCACTCACTTATTAAAAAAAAAATCTGTACTTACCTCTCCTGGTTCCCTTGCTGCACCGGTGGTCTCCTCTGAAGATTCAAGACTCAGGAGAAGGAGGAAGAGGTGCCGACCTGCATTCCACTGCACACTGCATAAAGCAGGAAGTGGGAGGAGGCAGCACCAGCCGGTCCACAGTGGAACACAGGCTGGAAAGCCAGCAGGTCAGAGGAGGCGAGGGGCGGGAGCAGCAGTGGGAAGTAGGATGCTTCCCTTCCCTCCTCTAACTGACACACGTGTCCTATAGCAGCCTGTTCTGCCCCGCTGTCACATGGATGTGTGTCCTCAGGGACGCACATCCATGTGAAGCGGGTGCCTGGCGCTGTGATCTGTGATGGCCAGGGGCGGCTGGCAGCTCGGGCCTTTATAGTCCTGGCCTCATCACAGCCGCGACTTCTGTGACCGCGATCGTTACGCCACTGATCATGGCTCAGTTACACCAGTTCTGTCAGAAGGAATGGGCCCAAATTCCTACCAACTATTGTTAGTAGCTTGTGTAAGGATATCCAAAACATTTGATCCAAGTCATACAGGTCAAGGGCAATTTTACCAAATACTAATCAAATGTATGTAAACTTGTGACTTTGCCAAAAGTAATAAAAATGCCTTAAATATTTTCTCTCTCTCATTATTCTGGTATTTGGCAAATATTAATAATTATAGTAATCCTAATTGATCTAAAACAGGAAAGATTTATTCTGATTTCATGTCAGATAGTGTCTGTAGGAACATGTTCACACCGCCAATATATTTAGAGACAAAAAGCTAAATGCAACCAAAAACAACAGTACACTGCAGTAAAAGTATTAAATGCAAGTGCAGTATAAAAAATAGTATAACAAATACAGGGTACTTAGTCCATCCGTTTTTTTGCGCAAAAAAAATTATTTCAAGCCACGTCACTAACTTCAAAGTGTACCCATCTCTGACGCGGTCCTAACTGTTGTATTAAAAACCTGACTAGTGTGTATACTTACTAGTGAGCAGGAGCCAGCAAGACCAGTGTCTGAAATGGACTGAAGGCGACGAGGCTATATGTGTGCAGGGCCCAGAGAGGGGCGGGAAACTCCATCTCTTGCTAAGCTCCTGGAATCTGATTAGTCAGCTCATTCCTTAGGGACCTACAGTCCTTCACTATCACCAACTGTCCTTTTGTGAACAACTCACTATCACATTTCCGAGTCATAATTTTGCCAAACCTGCCCCTTTCCCGTGGTCAATATAGTAGTGCAGTCACTTGCCTCCGTATCAAGAATCAGGTCTGACTTTGTACTGTCTCATACAATATTGGGTCATTTGCGTGGAGTTACCAGAGGACTGACTACCTCTAAACCCACACCCACAATCCTCAGAATGTCCTGGAAGGTCTCTTCGTTGGCGTATTTCGTCATCGCCTTTTTCAACTAGAGAACCATTTGTCTCTTCATTTGGCTCTAAATCCTGCTGAAGCCATTCCATTATTTGGATGACCCCTTCTTTGTCGGGTCTCACAAATTACAAACAGCTGCCATCTTCTGCTGCTGAGGCGATGCTGTCTCTCAACTCACAGTCTTGCAAGAGTCAGCTGTTTTACTTCTCGGAGGTAGGTTACATGGTACTCCATCAGAATCCATATGTGTTTAAGATATTCTTTCTTTTGTTCCTACAGCAAAAAAGGACACCATACCATCTTCAGCCGGTATCGCATCTTCGTGATCACGTGGACCACTCACTTTCACCACACCGGACTTCTTTACCATCATTTGCATGGCTTGGCCATTTCTCCTGATGAGCTTTCTCACTAGTGCACGAGGCATCCGGATGACTTCTTCCCACAGACTTTGAGATGTCCTCATAAGCTCCAGCTGTCTGGCAGCTTCTTCAGTCTTCAGCCGGACCATCCGTTTTGTGTGAACGCATCGTAATTACATGTCACTCAGAATAGCCACTCACTTCACTGTGGCTTTCATTGTGGACAGAACCACCAGCTGTTTGGCTTTTGACGACCAGTAAACCTTACAGACTCCCACGGCCTTCTTAAACTCTTCATGCAGTGTTGCATTCTTCCCTCAAGCCTTCGGGTACATCTACGAGGCACTTGAATAGAGAAATTTCTGTCTTACCGGTGGTCTCCAGACAATTATCTGGCTCAGATTTCAGGGCCAAATGACTTTCAGCTTCTTCACCCTGTTTGACTAGAAGGGACACTTGTCACTGCACCACCTTCTTCAAGGCGGCCATCAACTGGCACTTTGCCATGGGACCTTTGTGTTCAGAAATGTCTTCCTCCAGCCCAGCTACTCGCCTCTCAGCGGCTCGTCTCTGAAGCTTCTCCTGCTTCAACTGCTGCTTTTCTCCTTTTTCAGCAGAGTTCTCTCAGACCTCTATCTCCAATGCACCCACTTAGTTCTTGATAGACTGTCTCTGAAGCCTCTCTTGCTTCAAATGGGCTTGCAGCATTTCCTTGAGATTCCTTATCACGGCTCTTACGTTCACCAAATCAGCCGAGCTCGCAGTATTTCATATTTCCCTTCTCCAGTGGCTTCTTCCACTTCTGCACTTTCGACCCCCTCTTGGGGCCCTGCAACACCGCTGCTATTTTATGCAGTGTCATTTTCTGCCTTTCTCAGGATATCCACTGCTTCACCCTCGACCTCTGCCACTTCATGTTTCCCTTGGGCATCAGCAACCTCATCTTCAACCCTCTCTTGGGTCTCAACGGTATCACCTTCAGAAGCTTTCACGCCCTCCATCTCTTTAACCTCAGAGTCTTCAACCTTTTCGGCTATGGCACTATACACTTCAATGAGGTTCTCGGCTTACCGATCCTCAGTTACAAGACACGTCACACCTACCAACTTCTAGGCTGGTTCTTTCCCCTTATCTTCATTGATGTTTGTTGCCACACTGAAGGTTGCTACTGGCAATGTCACCTCATCTTTTTTCCTGATCTCCTCTGCTTCTGAAGGAGGATCCACACTGGAATAGAGGCACACAGCATCGCATTATAGTTTCAGCAAGGGCTATACAAGTAACTTCTTTGTGGCCCTTATGTCTTTGCCAATGAGAGGGGGACTTTCTCAACTCGTTTGAGTCTTCCTGATTGAACTCTCTTTCTACTTTAGTAGTGTCACAGTCAGATATGGGGTCTGTGTCACTCTTCATGATATTGCAAACCATTAAGTCACTCATCTTTTGATTTGGTGTCAGTCATTTCACTACCAGTCACACCAGAGGTATCACTAAGTTGGGGAGCCCCACCATTTTGTTTTGTCACCCGTAACTCTGGTCTGTCAGCCTCTGTAACAGTAAACTCATTACTTATCACACGTATAATTTCTGTAGAGACCTCTCCGTTTAAGCACTCATCCCACAGTATTTCCAAGTCCCATTCTATTACCTTTGCACACTGTAAGACCGGGACTACTCCCACATTATGTATTATGCATCTTTCATCTGTGCGGATGTAGAGATGGACCATCAAGTCCTTATACGTGCCCTTCTGTATTTCTAGCAATACAGAGAATCCGAGCATTGGCCTTACCACTGTTACCCAACTCCTTGGATTAATTAGTCCAGTCCCTGGTTTTCCATCCAACATGATGGAACATGAATGGGACACCATCTCATCCGGACAGTCTATACTGAAGACTGTATACCTCACAGTATGTAAACTTCTGGTTTTAACTGTGTCTTATTAGAGAAATCTGTTTCCTTCTCCACTTAGCCACTTCTACCATTCTCCCTTGCCTCCTGAATTTGTCATTCACTCTGAGAAGATAATTCAACTCTATCTTAGACTCGACAGACCATTAGCAAGAAGGTTTCAGGTAATATAGTCCAATATACTCTATAAAGAGGGGAGGAGTGAGGAGCAGATTGAGGAAAGAACTAAAGGGAGACACAGAAAGATTGCGCTGAGGTTTCTAACAAGCCTTTTATTTTACCCAAGAGCATTATTCTCATCCAGACAGCTCAGTAAAGCTATATAATCTCCATGCTGCTACTGCTTCTCTCTGTGGGCAAAAAAGGAATTGCAAATTGCAAATTAAGAGATAGAGCATACAAAGGGGAAAACTGATGATGGCAGTATACAATGGCCAAATACGGTGTCACTCCTCATATACACACATCACAACATAGTCTAAAAAAAGTTATTTAAAAGTACAACACTTTTGAAAGCAAAAATTACTACAGCTAAGGTTTGAAAAAACCCAGCCCAATGTCAAAACACTACACTTTTGTGGATAATAGTAAGCTCGCTATCAATGTTTGTGATAATTATGAGAAATTTCTGAAAGTGAGAAATTCTTGGATTCAACAATTCAACACTCTACAAAGACCCCTTTACTTCTTTAATAGTCACTCTAAAATATTTTGTCTTTCAATTACTTTATATTTCTCATCTTGTGAACTTGAGTCCTTAAGTGGTTAGATTGAGTCTTTTCTTCTCTCAACCACTGTGCCCAACTTTACAAATTTCGGTATCAGTTGTTAGGAATAGGTGTATCACAGTCCGCGCTGCTGTGCCACAAAAAGATCACGAGGAAGACAGTGCTTCAATCAAACAACTTCCTTTATTCTTCCTTTCCTACGCTTTTCGGAGCCACATCCGAGCTCCTTCCTCAGACACATCTTCAGGGAAGGAGCTCGGATGTGGCTCCGAAACGCGTAGGAAAGGAAGAATAAAGGAAGTTGCGTGGACCATGATACACCTATTCCTAACAACTGATACTGGTTTTTCCACGTCCAGTGGCAGGTGGAAGTCCAGCGGCAGCTGTATTAGCAAGGTGAGTGGTCATTACACATCACCGTTTTTCAACAAGTGTCATCATTGATAGGGCACTATTCTGCGCCTCGCTTTGTCTCCTTTGTGTTTTTACACAGCAACTTTACAAATCTGACATTAATTTGTCAATTGTGATGTTTTTGTCACAATCTCCACTCTGCCCTTGTTTGTTCTAATGTTGTGTGTCATGATATCCACTCTGCCCTTGTTTTGTTACTATTCTTGTGGAAGCTCTCAATCTATGCTGCAATCACCTATGTTCACTTTCACTTGATCAGGCCTCTACTTAAGCAGGCTTGCCTCATCATTCAGTGTCAATTTTAAACTTGCCTTTGCCCGAGTAGGTTTGAACTTCCTGTGCTCTGTGCCTGACTCAGTCTGACTTTATTCCCCTACCTGACTTTGACCATTTGCCTGTGACCTGACTACTCTTATTGCCTGTCCCCTGTGTTATGTTTTGTCCTCCTGGTTTTCCTGACTTCGGCTTGTCAATTGAACTTTGTCTCTGTTTGCCCCTTGCTGTTACTGCACTATTTCCTGTACCTGACCTTGGATTGTCTTGATCTCCCTTTACTACCAGTAATATTACTATTATATTTACTTTCTATTATTGTTGTCTGCTTCTTCACCTCTGAGACTTAGCTATTTCTGTAGTGACTCGCGTCACAGTTTTGTTATTCAATAACATTTGACAAGTACAATAAGAAAGCAGTAATCCCCAATGGAAAATCTTGTTTTTTTTGTACTTATGTATAATGCAAAAATGGGTTTGGATTTGGTTAGAATTTTCCTTTTATATCTAAAGGAGTTATGAGGTAGCGCCCCGGGGAACCCATTTGCATAACGACACCAAACACGTGCTTATAAATTTGCAAATGACTACCCGTTTATTGCTCACATATAACTCATAACCAGGACAGTACATTAAACATTGAACATAAGCATGTCATATACGGTAATACATTACATTGGACAATACATCACATATATTATGAACACGTATTGCACATATACGACTACAGTAACCCGGGACCTGTAACAACCTCTCCTTCCAACCCTTGGAGCACTAACAACAGCTCCCGTGGTGGTCACGACAACGGCCTGTCTCAATGTTACACATACATTTATAACACATATTTAACCATATATATCAACGGGCCCTGTGGGTCCCAATGGCAGTACCAGCCGTCTGGCTTTATTTCCCCAGCTCCACACTACCCCGGAATACAGGCACCAGCCTGACCGGGTTCTTACACACTGCATGTGATCCATCATATAAGCAGTCAAGGATCACACACGTCTTTCCACACGCTCACAGCTCATCATATAAGCATCCGTGGACTATGGCACCTCTGGGTTCAGAGCAGGGATTGAGCAACCTGAGTCACGGGTACGCCATGCATCCCCAAGGGGGACGTATCTCCCACACGTCCAGACTAGTGTCCACCTGGTTCAACCACGGTTTCCCCACTCTAGGAGCTCTTCTAACCCCTGCTTCTGACCACCGGTACATACACTTCAACGGGTCCCTTCACTGACTAATTTAGTCGGACCCAATTGCGGCTATGCCTGTCTGGCACAATTCATACATCTGCCTCCCGTAAGGCTACATACACTTCAACGGGTCACTTCACTGACTACTTTAGTCGGACCCAATGGCGGCTATGTCCGCCTTACACAATTCATACATCTGCCTCCCGTAGGGCTACATACACTTCAACGGGTCCCTTCACTGACTACTTTAGTCGGACCCAATGAAGGCTATGCACGCCTGGCACAATTCATACATCTGCTCCCATAGGGCTACATACACTTCAACGGGTCCCTTCACTGACTACTTAGTCGGACTCAATGGTGGTTATGCCCGCCTGGCACAATTCATACATCTGCCTCCGTAGGGCTACATACACTCTTTGGGTCTTTTACATAAGCCATCAAATACACATACACTTCAACGGGTCGCTTCACTGACTGTTTAGTCAGACCCAATGGAGGCTATGCCCGCCTGGCACACTTTACGCACAGGGTACACAGTTCACTCTCACATACGGGAACTGCCTTCTTACCGGGCCCGAATCCGGGTCTTGCTACCTGGGTCATGGGTACACCAAGCGTCCCCAAGGGCTCCTTCCCGGACGTATCTCGCCACATGTCCAGACCAGTATCCACCTGGTTCAGCCATGGCTTCCCCACTCCAGGAGCTGTCACGACCCCAGTCCTGGCCACCGGTATGGAGCCAGCACGCTCCCCTCATGTTCGCACACCACAGTGCTCTGGACTGCTCTGCTCTCAGCGTCCCTCAGTCTGAGACTCAAACAATCTCTCCCACAGACTGAATCTTTCTGGTGCTCTCTGGCTGATGATCTGGATCACACTCAATCAGCTGGGAGGCTCTTTATCATTCCTGCCACTCCCACACTGACACATCCACCTGGGCTGCTATTACTTAGGGCACACCCACCTGGGCTGCTACCAATAAGGACACACTGTTCCCATACGGCCGCTCATCAGACTCATCTATATGTCAGATCTACAGCACTCACTCTCAGATTTAACTCATTGTGTTCCGGATAGGTTCACACAGCATCATCACAGTAAAACCGGCCAGTGTGGACAGGATCATACACTGATCGTGCATATGATGCACCCCGGCCATGGGGACCATGCCGGCGGTTCCTCACAGACTGTATACATCTAATGAATTCAATGGACCTTGAATAATTTCAATGCGTAAGTGCAACAAGAGGAATGAGCCATTAGATTACTATTTTATCCAGCTGTCCTGCTATTCTATTCTTTCATTTATTTACAATAGGTTATGTGATTGGTATTAACACAATCCCTTGTTATTAGTGTAAGGTACAGCCAAACAAGATTTACTATTTCTTGTTATTAATTCTAATAACACATGTGTAGTGCAGCCAATTTTCTTGTTTTATACAGTGCCCATGATTATTGTATTTCATATAATGTGTAATATATATTTCATGTCCAGCACTGAGTGTCCTTTCTTTGCCTTAATTGTTATTTTATGATTGCTTACTGCATCTTCACCTTTGACTCCTTCCCAGCAATTTTTTCCTTGTGGCTGTGGCTGCTGCCAAACTGCTAATCTATTCCCTCCAGTCTGGCATCACTTACGGCATCCTGCTGTAGACTCACAACACTCGGACACATCTGTGCCCATTCAAATCTATATTCACTTGCCAGAACCATACACCTAATTTTCTTTCACTGATATTCCGCTTATTAAATCATATTACCATTTTAGCTTTATTCACAATCAAATATATATTTTCTGTTTAAAGGAAACCTGTTAGGTTGGATAATGCTATCAACCTGCAGATATGTGGTTAATATACAGGTTAGTAACATTATGAGCTTGTTCTGCTGCAGTAGTCAAAGTGTGGCACCAGGGAGAAAATGAACTTTACTTCTCTTGAAAGCCGGCGGCTTTCAGTCACCAATGCATGCCTGTGCATCTTCAACCACCGCTCAGTACAAAATGAGCAGCAGAGGCGTTAAAGGCAGTATTACAGTATGTTGTAGTAACTGGTCTGGTAACTTTGCGCTTTTACTCTTCACGGTGACAAGGTCCTTCACACTCAAACAGCAGTTGTCTAGAAATCACTGGCGTGCCACTCCTCTTCACACTCAGGCATTTCCATACTACTCTCTATAGGTATTTCCTCACCTTTCTTTTTACCCCTCACAGTACATGCACATTTAAAAAATAACAGGAGTAAATGTCACTGCTTCGCTCTACTATGGCAAGCCTCTCCTTTTATAATGGGAGTCTCTTGCACAGGTCAGCTGTCTCTTCTACCTGGGACAAACCTTTCATGAGTGCAGCTCAGGCCTGAGCTATTTTTTTCCCATTTTTGGCTGTATTTAGAACAGCGGATATTACACTCTAATAGCAAATGCCATAGCCAGCTAACAATGGTGCTGTCGTTTGCCACTATCAGACTGTGCCATCTGGGATTCTGGTCCTATTGGAAAGTTCCTTGCGTCTTTGCTCCTCGAGATGCATTAAGATGAAAGCTGGACTATACCCAAACTAACTTATGACCCTCCTGCTTTACCTGTGTCCTAGTGGAATTCTGCGTTTTAGGAATTGCAAAAACTATCTTCCACTACTGGCGGTATATCAAAGTCTTCACCATATACTCAGCCATGTACTGGTGCACGTCTTCAAAATTCTCTCTAAATGTGAATTTATACCTAAGGCAAGGGTCACACATGGCATCAGTTTTTGCTTCAGGACCATTTTTGGAAAACAAAATTTCATTTTTTATTTCCTTAGTCCCAAAAAGGGATCCGTTAACGGATGGTGCATTTATGTGTACCTCCATTTCTCAAAAACGGTAATCCAGTATTCCTGGACTCCATAAAAACGTTGCTAGGCCCGTTTTTTTACCCAAACTGATCAGTTTTTTTTAACATGGGGCCCTATAGGGAAGCTATCCATTAACGCAGGGCACCTATAGGCACCATCCATTAACAGATATCCATTTTTAGTGAAAAAAATTACTAAGTCCAAAAAACAGCCAGGACCTCAGGGAACACTTTTACCACCTTAACGTTAACGGATCCGGTTTTCTAAGCCCTCAAAAAAGCGGATTGGCATATGTGACCCTAGCCTTACTCACATCTTCTAAGATCTGTCCGTAGCAAATCGGTTGTATATTTGAATCATTAGAAACACAACAGTCATTTTAGTCACACACTA
Source organism: Allobates femoralis (assembly GCA_033576535.1). NCBI lineage: Eukaryota > Metazoa > Chordata > Amphibia > Anura > Aromobatidae > Allobates > Allobates femoralis. The sequence goes on from JARQOC010000006.1 coordinate 333,607,296, forward strand.
ACATAGTATTGCTGTAACATACCAAAATACCATAATACTAGTCAGCAATAGTACTTTGCATGTAGTACTCAGCACAATATAGCACATTATACAATTATATGATCTCTATGGAATATACATAGCAATGACATAATTCTGGTAAAACGTGGTATTTATAGCGTAACAGAGGTAATGGTAACCCATATAGCAACCTTCAAAAGATATGACAGTATGATACATAACTGATGTCCATGCACAGTTAATAAGAGGGTGATGAATCATTTTTCATCTTATAAAAAGATTAAAGTAGAAATTCCTTAGATATTGTTTTTACCTTTTGTGCATTTTCTACACTTCATGTTCCTTTATTGGAAACTGTATGGATGCTCACCTAAAGCTGAAGGTACACTGTCGTGGATCAAACACGAAGCGTGTTTGATGCATGACAGTGATGCGAGTGATATGTGTGTTTTTGGGTTTGTGTGGTGCAAGTGTGGTGCAGGTGGTGAGTGTGGCTGGCTGTATGCATGTGAGTGTGCTGCGAGTCTGAGGTGTGAGTGCGTGTGTGCGAGTGTGATGCTGTCCGTGGTCCTGAAGCATACTTTAGGACCGCAGACAGCATTTGCGGTGAACTTAAACGTGCCGGCTGTCAAAACCGGTGAGTTTGAATTTACCACTTTTCCAGTACAGTATCAATAATGTTTCAGCGCTGTCACAGCAGCGCTGAAACATTATTGTTTAAAACACTCAGCCGCTAACAAAATAATAAAGTTATAGGGGTTAATCATCATGTTAACCCCCTCTGCAGGCACATATCGGCACATAGCCTGCAGATGCGGCTATTAAAAGCCGGTGTGTAAACGGTTAAAATGGAGTTGGTGTGCTGTCATCATGTGTACACAGATTGTGTATACATGGTGACAACACACCCTGGCAGTGCAGGGGTTAATTCCTTTATTATACTTATGTCGGCAATTGTCGGGTAAATTTACATTACACAGAAGCCGCTCAGCTCATCCACTTATGGAGCTGTACGTGGGCGTGAACGCAATTGGTGTAGTGTACCATCAACACAGCTCGTGAGATTGTGAGCTGTCCATGGTACTTACGCCAATTGCGTACGCAAACAGCGTACCATGACAGCCGCTGTCCCTGGTGATATTACAGTAATATCACGCTGAGTTTCAGCACCAGGGACAGTGGCTGTCATGGAACGCTGTTTGCGTACGCACATGGAATTCCCCCCCACTCCCCAAACTATCCATCTGCGTCAATGACTGCGCCCTCTCCCCAGTCTCCCAAGCCAAGTGCCTCGGGGTAATCCTTGACTCCTCCCTATCCTTCAAGCCCCACATCGAAGCCATCTCCACATCCCTCCGGCTCCAGCTTAGAAACATCTCACGGATTCGCTCCTTCCTTACCCACGACACCGCTAAAACACTTATTCATGCCCTCATCATTTCCCGACTTGACTACTGCAACCTCCTTCTCACTGGCCTCCCATCCAACTCCCTCACACCTCTCCAATCTATCCTCAATTCCGCTGCCCGACTAATCCACCTGTCCTCCCGCTACTCCCCTGTCTCCCCCCTCAATCCTTCACTGGCTCCCCGCCTCCAAGAGATCTCAGTTCAAAACACTAACCATGGCATACAAAGCGATATACAACCTGTCCCCACCATACATCTCCGCACTGGTCTCCCGATACCTACCCTCACACGCAACCTCCGTTCCTCCCAAGAACTCCTCCTCTGCTCCTCCTTCATCTCCTCTTCGCACAACCGCGTTCAGGACTTCGCCCAGGCATCTGCCATACTCTGGAACTCCCTGCCCCAACACGTCAGACACTCTCCGACCCTGAGAAGCTTCAAGTGTCACCTGAAGACTCACCTATTCCGTCAAGCCTACAACCTGCCATGAGACCCAGGTGACCGCCCCATAACTGACACTCCCCCAGCCTACTGTATCCCCACCCGCTTATCGTAGACTGTGAGCCCTTGTGGACAGAGTCCCATCCCCTCCTGTACCTATATGTCCTGATTGTCTAGAGTTATTGTAATTGTGCTTGTCTCCCCTATCCTCATGTAAAGCGCCATGGAACCTAATGGCACTATATAAATAAATAATAATAATAATAATAATATTGGCACGAGTGTGCTGTCAAAATCGCTTCAGTGTGCTGTATGGGGGTGAGATTTTCTCACCCCCATAGACTTGCATTGCCCTCTCGCACATGAGAATAGCGTGCAGTCGCAGCATGCTGTGACTGCACTTGCTTCTGACTCGCAATGCGACTTCAGTGCAGGGGACTCGCACCAGTCTACCCTGCCTGATATGGCAACACTGGTGCGAGTGCAATGCGAGTACCTCGCACAGTGTGCCTTCAACCAAACAAGGAAATGCTTTTCTGATGTAATTTACTGCAGTTTATATTGTTGTGAATATAATTTGTATTGTGATTTTACAAGGGTTTTTCCACTATAGGAAGTGATGGCTAATCATATATACACTGTTTCATATCAGTTCCTCATCTGAAGGGCTGCAGCTGGCTGTATATACCAATCTTTATAAAAATGTGGACATTTGTCCTTTCTTCACAGATTTCTCCTAAATAGTAATGCGTTTGGTCACCCACTTAAAAGAACCCGTCCCTTCATTTCAAAATTTGGTACCCCACAATCAGAATTTCAGTGATCTAATGATCTATCCCGTTAGACAACGGTGGTAGTCAGTCTTCCTTAGCATTGCACAGGGGTTGGAATCATCACCAGTGCAGGTGATTACATTATCACCTGAGCAATACTTAGGCGGCAGTCACACGCTTCAATCTTGTGAGCGATATTGTTAGCGATCACATGCACGCGCGATCGCTAACAATATCGCTCACATCGCTGGTGAGCTGTCACACAGACAGACTCACCAGCGATGTGGACCAGCGAGATCGCTGGTAACCATGGTACACATCGGGTTACTAGGCACCGCGCGGCGCTTAGTAACCCGACATTTACCATAGATACCATCTCCCAGCATAGGCTCTGCCGCTGGGAGATGGATCATCGTGGTGTCACACACCATGATGATGCAGATTGATCAAGCGATTATCGCTTGATATGAGCTCCGGCTCACAAATCTGCGATCAAACAATCAAGCGATTTTACATTGTAAAACCGCTTGATTGCACGCAGCGACGCACAAATGATATCGCTTAAGCGATCAAAAAGCAGATCGCTTAAGCGATATCGTTCAAGAAATTGATGCGTGTGACGGCCGCCTTAGGAAATCCTGAAAACCTGTACTGTTTGCGGCCCTTGAGGACTGGAGTTCCCCACCCCTGCTGTAAACAAAATTAAAGTGTAAGTATCTCTAGAACCGCTGCAAATGTTAACTAACGGTAAATTACAACTACCCATTATTATCCATACAGGTGCATCTCAATGAATTAGAATATTGTCAAAAAGTCAATTTTTTTCAGTATTTCAATAGAAAAAGTGAAACGCATATATTATATAAAATCATTACAAACAGAGTGATCTATTTCAAGTGTTTATTTATGTTAATGTTGATGATTATGGCTTACAGCCAATTAAAATGCAAATGTCATTATCTAGGAAAATTTAAGCAGGGAATATGCAGGGTTAAAAATCTTTCATCCTCCCTACTCTATATGCACCACGCTGGGGACTGCAGCAGCCGTGATATGCTTTTATAGTGGTTGTGGCTCTCACAACCACACAAGGTGAAACCTCTGATACAGTGGCGTAACTTCAGGCCCAGGGGCCCCGATGCGAAAGCTCCAATGGGGCCCCTAATTATTGCAAATATTTAATAATATTAGTCTTTTTCTATGGGGCGAAGGGACTTTGGGGCCCCCCTAGGCTGCAGGGCCCGGGTGCAATCGCAACCCCTGCACCAATTGTAGTTACGCCCCTGCTCTGATACCTATTTAGGTAATATTTTATCTCTCAGACCCTTTATCTTCCCGACTTTAATTTTTTGAGATAATGACCTTTGGGTTTTCATTGACTGTAAACCATAATCATCAACATTAACATAAATAAACACTTGATATAAATCACTCTGTTTGTAATGACTCCATATAATATATGTGTTTCATTTTATGTATTGAATTACTGAAATAAATGAACTTTTTGATGATACTCTAATTCATTGAGATGTACCTGTATATGAAGCTGCAACTACAGTAAATGATAACTATCCAACATTCCCTATATATGAAGATGGATTGAACCCTTTACATGAAAGCATCCTATCATGCAATGCCTGGTGGTTGAGCTGCATACTTTTCCTAGGTTTTGTTTATTTGTGTTTTCAATTGACTACTCTGCTACTGCTACATACAGACATAAGATTTATTACTGAACTCACTTCTACTTTTTCCTTTATATTGTCTGCCTAGTACCTCTTTTACTACTCCTGCTTTTTACCTTGTCTAGGTTTCTAACTATGGTCCTGCTTGACCTCTAGCCTCCTGGATCTTGACTGCTTCCCTGGTGTCAACCCTTGGCTCTGTTCCAGAAAATGCAACTTCTGCATCTCTAACCAGTCTGTGACCTTAGGATTTCAGATTCCGGACACTTCCCATGGTGGATAATGATTAGTAGATCCTTTAGTCTCTAAAGTTTAGCCTGCTCCAAACATATATCCACCGAGCGAGCTTCATCTTCAGTGCCTAACTCTAGCCTTTTTTCTTTCCACAAGATTTGCTGCTCTTAGGGTCCTTTCACATCAGCGTTTTATGCTGATCGCGGCTGTTGCGGTGAAAAAAACGCAACTGCCGCTATTACCGCATAACGGCCGCACTTGCGGTTCACCTGCGGCAAGCCCCATGCAATGTTTATGGGGCTTGAGGCAGGTGCGGCAAGTACAGTGTAGTTGCGGTTTCGGCACTTGCGGCAGATGCGGCCGCAAAAAAAACCGCGGTCAGCCACAGTTTTCTCGCGGCCATTTCTGCCGCAAGTGAACCGCATTGTATGGGGCTTGCCGCAAGTGAACCGCAAGAGCAAGTTATGCGGTAATAGCGGCAGTTGTGTTTTTTTCACCGCAACTACCGCGATCAGCGTAAAACGCTGATGTGAAAGGGGCCTTAAAGGTAACCTACTGTATGCAGATTATCTGTATAACGGGTTTGACTACTTTACATTAAATCTATATGTCTCCATTAAAATGTAATTTGCTAATGTATGAAAAATTCCACACCTCATTAGCGGAGCCTATAAAGCCAAACCATTGACTTACAGAACAGTCTTCCTGGCATTAATACAGAAACCTTCAAAAAGCTATTTAATAATATAGCATGAAAATTCAGAACACGCATCAAGTGGATAATTATAAATCAATTTAAAAATGTTGGTTTGAACTGGATCTAAGGTGTCTGCCAGCTTTACAGTCATTTCTGGCAAGATGCCACTTAGGGACCATGGGCCACAAGTGACTGGCACGTGGTAAGCAGTGCATAACACGGGGAAGGCGAATTAAGAAATCATTTCATTCTGCGTGAAGAAAATTCAGCAGCAAACTAAAGACAGCAGCTGTTTGAAAAATGACATTTTAGTCATTGTTTGAAGACTCTATTTTTATGAGTGGTATGATTATACTAGTGAATGGCAGATTTATTTCTGAGGAGGTTTAACAAAACATATGGAGAAGCTGAGATCTAAAAATGAACGTAATTTACACGGCTTGAGTTAGATCTAAACTGTTTTTTTTCCTATTTCTTTACTTCAGCATAGAACTAGCTATTTGGATATAACAGTATTTTATTTTATTTTGACAACCCAACAAACAAGATATTAACATGGCAAGTAGTAGCGTTATTCCGAAAGATGTTTACGACTGCTTTTACCAATGCCTACTGCCCTCAGATTTTCCAAACTGAGTCATCACATCACCCATCTCCAGAATCACATTTTTATTACTCATTGACCTTCACAATAACACAAAACCTTCAAGCTTCGAGTTTTACCAGCTTGTTCGTGTTGAGGAGGGATGTGTGCCTGAAGCTTTATAGTGGCCCTGAGTGTCACACTGTAGTGCTCCATCACTGGTCCCATGTTGCAGATTTATGGTACCTTTACACGCCGCCACTGCAGGATGGATACCAACGGCTACTTCACGTGCACGAGCACGCCCAAACGGTTACCAACGGGAAACGCACCCTCTTTACACGCCGCCACAAGGTGCGCTACGCTACGCTACATCTACAGCTAGCTACATCACCGGGTGTCTCAAGTAGCCATCTGTAGCCCATCGTACGTCATTTACACACCGCTACAACCATCTAATATGGGCGTACCTGGTGCAGCAGGGACAGCACATAGGCGTGCTACAATTGTGGATTACGAGACGTCCGTACGCTGATAGGACAAAGCAATAATACCATGATTGGCCAGGCATCGCAGGAGGCTGATTAATACTTGACGCTCGAGCAATTGAGTAGTGTGACTCGTGAGCTCCTTAAATATGCCGCCCTGTGCGGCGACAACCAATCGCAACGCAGGAGCTTCCTCCAATGATCGCTGAAGGGGGCGCGGAAACCCGGAGCCTGTGTCACGCCCCAGCTACATAGCATGGTGTAGAAACAACCCTTCTGTTCCTTCTTTACACGCCGATACAGCTCGCTAAATTGGCGATGTAGCCATCTGTTTATGGGCAGTGCACGGATACAGATGTATCTGTAGCCGGCTGTGTCGTCCCGTCTTCAGACGCCGCTACTACGGGCGATATTGGCGCGACAAGCTACATTTGTAGCCTGTAGCGGGTTGTATGCATCCTGCAGTGGCGGCGTGTAAAGGTACCATCAGGCCTCGATTCAGCAAAACTCACATACAAAATACAAAAAAGTGCCAAAGGTTCAAACATTTTGTCTCAAAAACAAGTTACCCAAAAATTTGGTGACATTAAACAGTGTTATACCAAAGTTTTAATGGAAACTGAGAGAAACAGAGCCATCTAATATTTAATATATAAAGCTGAATGTGTGTATGTATGTCCGGGATTGGCATCTACACTGTCGCAACTACAGCCACAAAATTTTGCACAGTCACACGTCTGGACCCCAAGAGCGTTATAGGCTATGTTGTGAGGCGAAATTTTAATCCTGCACATTCCAGTTCACCAAACAATTTTGCCCCTATCTACATAATGGGGAAAAAGTGACAGTTACCAGTTGACAGTTGTGAATGAGAGGGGCTTAATGAAAGTGCCAAAGACTAATGGCCACTTTACACACACCAACTTATCTGTCCAACTTCTGAACAACTTACTGGTTGCAGTGAAATCATGGACACATTGTTCATTTGTACACAGCCACAAAATGAGCAATGTGTCCATGATTTCATTCACTGCAACCAGTAAGTTGTTCAGAAGTTGGACAGATAAGTTGGTGTGTGTAAAGTGGCCCTAACAGCATATACCAGCATATAGTCACTAAGGTGAGGCCCCAACATGGGATATTCACCACACATGGGGACATGTATACACACCACACACACACAAAGAGTAACAGCAAGTGTATAGTTGCTAAGGTGCAGCCCTAACATTGGATACTCACCACGCACCCGAACACACACACACACACCACAAAGAGACACACACAACACAGAGACACACACACACACCCCCCACGGACACACACACACACACCCTATAGCGACACATGCACTCACCCCACAGGGACACACACACACACCACAAAGAGACACACACAACACAGAGACACACAGACACCCCCCACAGGGACACACACACATACACACCCTATAGGGATACATGCACTCACAATAGAACACACACACACCACAAAGAGACACACACAACACAGAGACAACACACACCACACAGACCCCACAGGGACACACAATACACACTCTATAGGACACATGCACTCACCCCACAGGGACACACACACCCCAGGGACACACACATCACACAGACAGAAACTGATGTGCACAAATCGCCTCACACAACTCGCCTCATACGTGTGCTATCTTTAATTTCCAAAAATAAACATCTGATTAAAAACAGCCAATGTGCTCAAAGCTCTCTGGAAACCAATGACAAATACTCTATTAAATACAAAATAAAATGGGAGAAGGACTTTCAAAAGGAATTCTCGCCAATAGATTGGGACAAAATCATAATGTTCACATGCAAATCAGCTAAATCAGCCGCATATCATGAAAGGAATTTCAGATTAATTCAAGATGGTACAGATGTCCAGCAGACTTAAACTTAATCTTTTCCTCTGTGTCTGATCGCTGCTGGCGTTGCCACACAGAATGCGGCACTTATCTACATATCTGGTGGGGGTGTTCACAAATTTATCCATTTTGGGAGGAGGTGTTTGACTTATATAAACTATCTACATTGACTAATGTACCTTTAACAGCACATGCGGCCCTCCTGAGCCTCGTGGACATTTCAATTTCGGGCTATAAAGGAAGCTTGATTAGATACCTTTTATCAGCAGCCAGAACCCTGATTGCCAGAAGATGGAGGAAATCGGGGCGTCCATCCAAGGCCGACTTAGTAGCTGAATTGAATCATGTGTGTAGGATGGAGGATATTATTAGCCAAAGTTCTCCAGAAATGAATAGTGTAGATAGGCATTGCCGTCTTTGGTCACCCTGGATTCTCTTCAAGGAATCTGAGACACTGGGACAATGGTTGTCCTGAACTCAAAGTGGGGGGCGGTGTTGGGGAGTCTTGGGTGGTCACACGCGGGGACTGGGTGGGGGAAGCTTTCTCCCTTGGACCGGGCACTGTCTCTTGGCCAGGTTCATAGCCCACTGTCTCCAATTAAACTTAACTCAAGGCAGCTCTTTCCGGATCTCACATACCTTCAGCTCTTACAATAACATTATGTTTGGTTCTTCATTGTTATACAAACTATTCGGTCAAGTGAAGTTATACTTTATATAAGCCCGACTAACTTATCCCTTCTAAGGGATCCTCTAAATTTCCTTTCTGCACTTCTCTTAACTTTCTTTCTTTCCTCTTTTCTTGTCATTTATTATGTAATTAAGTGATTTATCTTATTAAAGGATTTACGTTTTGGAGCGGGTTGGGTTGGGGCAGTAGCATAGGTCTGAACATAAGACTTATTCTTCTACATTTCATATTTTTGTTCCTTTCTACTCCCTAACCCCCTTTAGGCAAAAGCTCCACGCTTTTATTGTGATACATTAAGATTAGAATAATATTTATTTTAAGAATAGACTTTGATTATATACTCTATTTTGGACCTTAAGGAACCTGTCACCCCGTGGACATCAAAAGCTATAATAGCCACCTTCTGCGCACTAAGGCTGCATTCAGGGAAGTGGCTATATGCTTCTGTGCCTATATTCAGTCAAATATGAAGTTAATAAAGCCTTACATAAGACGGAGGCGGTTTCGCGCATCCTCCGACCCTCCTTCAAATCAGTCAGTTCGCCTGCTGCTGCCATCCCTCATTAACGCGGGCTCGTTCTCCTCTATGGACGCACATGGCTGTCACCGTTCAGGAGTCGTCGGCTGCGCGCGAGCCGACACTTCCTGGACACCGGCACACAGCGCATGCGCGGTCCATAGACGAGAACTGGAGCGCGCGTTCATGAGGAGGCAGCAGCAGGCGAACTGATGATTGACAAGAGAGGCGGGTCGGAGGAGCGCAAACCCGCTCCGGTCTTAAGTGTAAGGCTTATCTAACTCTATTGACTGAATATAGGCATCAGAAGCATATAGCCACCTTCCTATGCAGCCTTAGTGCTGCAGAAGTGGCTATTATAGCTTTTGATGTCCACGGGGTGACAGGTTCGCTTTAAGGTCACGAAGATCAATGAAAAGTTTGTAAAACATGTGTAATTTGTATCGTGCATTAAGTTTGTATTTCATTAATTCCTGAAAAAATTTGATTCAAACCTAAAACAGCCAATGTGCAAACATGCCATAAGTGAATTAAGGCAGATGTCAGTCACATGACTGTCTATTATGTGTATGTGTGAGGTAACATATACTGCCGCCAGGGGAGGGTTTACTGTGGCTGGAGTTTATAGGCTGCCTATAGCAAAACCATAGCTCAGCTTCTATTTCCTACAGGTCATTAATATGACATATTCAAATTCTATTTTGTTATAGCTAACATCAGTTATTTATTAACGGGCGTAGCGGTATACAGCTATACTGTATAAAGCTGAGTGATGTAGTATGTACCACTAAGAATCTGCACCGTCACATCTATATCACAAAATTTTGCACAGACACCACTTGACTCATGGAAAGTCATAGACTATGTTGAGGCGAAATTTAACTCGCTTTATAGTCATTTGCCAAAAAAAAGACCTATTCACTGCTATAGGCAACAAAGGACATTCATAGTATAACACAGTTTATGCATGTCTGTGAAATATTCAGGGAAGCTTGTTGAAGACAGGACTACTGGAAAATGCCATACACTGGGACATGACTGTCAGTGATGCAGCAGCCACACAAACCCCAATGCCCTCTTTGCTATTCTTCTAACAACTTGTAACATATCAAATCCCCTGGAGATTTGGACAAAGTACAAAACTGATCTCAGTGAGGACCAGGGTTGGATTAAGAGTAGCCAGTGCCCCGGGCTATTTAAAAGATGAGAGCCCTCCCAACCACAAATATTATGTGACATGTCACATGATCAACTTTTGAAAGATCATGTGATAGGTCACAAGATTAGCACACAGGAACAGAGCTGCAGGGGCAAAAGAAAAGCAATAGTGGTGCGCGTAGCCACCTAGCCCCCAGTATACAGCAGGAGGCTGCACACAGCACCCACCATACAGCAGGAGGTCACGCACAGCCCCCAGTATATAGCAGGAGGCTACACACAGCCTCTAATATATAGCAGGAGGATGAACACAGCCTCCAGTGTACATACTTTTTATCTTTTTCATATTATTAAAATATTTGTCTTTTACATTTTACTGTATTTAATAGTCCCCTTAGCGTACTTGAGGCTGCGATCATTTGATCACTTGTCCTATGTATAGTGAAAATCATGATCTCTTGTGAACGTCAGCTTTCACAGGCATATCGTAATGACAGGGACAGTGGACTTCAGCAGATCCTCAGTTGTCATGATAACCCATCGGCGTCTTGCGATCTTGTCACGGGTACGTTGATGGGTGGGAGGATTTATGCACCCCTCTACTGGCACGTATTAAATGCCGCTGTCAAAGATTGCCAGCATCATTTACCAGATTAACTTCGCTCACGGCAGTATAAAACATATGATATCCCTGCATTAAAGGCAAGGACATGGTGTATGATGTAAGTTTATGTCATATGTCATGAAATGGTTTAAATTGATTGTCTGGTCTACATCCACAAGATGGCAGTCATTCTATGTGACTGCAGACTTGTGTTATGCACTGTGCACTGTGAGAAGGTCACGTGGCCAAAAATATGCAACAACCCCTATAAAATCTCCAGGAATATTAGCTTTTCTAACTTGAAAATTTCTGGACATTGTCCATAAATAAAGACTTAGATGTGGGTTTTATTTTTCCTAGCTACTGGATTTTGCAAGTTCTTATTATTCCATGATATATACCATAAATATCTGAGTGTATGTCACGCCACAGCAGGCAGAACGAGGGTAGTGAATACACTTGACCACAGAGGATACTGTGGCAGCTGAACCCAGAAACTAGCCAGACAAGGATGTCAGATAAACTGTAAGGCTTTATTGAGATACGTCAACAGAAGAACCCACAAGGGAAGCCACTTGGGCTAAAACTCAGAATTCCCCCGAGGGAGCACTGGAGAGTGAACCCCTTAACAGGGATTGCCCCGACACAGCCACAAAGGCTCAAGTGAGACAGCTCCAAGACCAGAGGTTCAGACCCAAGGGGAACAGTGAAACTGGAGGGGAGGAAGTTAGAGATCAAGAGCACAGAAGGAGGAACCAGGACAGTGGGAGGAATCCAAGGATAGGTCCAGGAGGTCAGAGGGTACCATCAGGATCAGCAGGTGGATGGCAGGAAGCATGGGCACCAGAACTAGAAGAAAAACATGGGGTATTAGTAATAAGGTACAACAAGATGAAATACACTGGCGCAGGTCAGGGACATGGGAACGGCAACTAAGCAATGCAGAATGTTGTCCAGGCATCTCCCAAGGGAAGTGAGGGCCTAAAATACATGCAGGTCTCTTAGCAATTGGCTGTGAGGGGTGATAACAAGAAATGATGCACTGGCCCTTTAAATGAACTGACAGCGGCACGCACCCTAAGCACGCTCCCCCGCAACCCAGAAGTGAGAGGAGGCAGAGGAGATGCATCTGGAAGGAGCAGGTGGCTGGGGGAGCGATGCGGGTGCGTGGACTGGGTGAGTATATTTGCAGCGAACATGGGAGTGCTTGCAGCCAGACGAGACCTGATCCCATGTATCCTGGAGACGGGTCCCGCTGGCTGGGATGTTACATTGAATTTCCATCTCTGTTATCCACATCTATGTGGAGGATGGGTGTCCCTTGCAACAATGTGGAGCATAAATGGAGAGGTGGCCATACAGGTCAGTAATCATGGTTAGGCTAACCTGGTAAGGTGGATCCTACAAGCCCAAGTTATCGGTGGGCAGATAGGCTATGGGCTTTGGTGCAGCAGGTTGTTGAGGTATGTAGGTACTGGAAGCAACAGGCAGACACAAAATGTCATGGATACTGCAGACAGGTATAGCGGTCTTGGATACCACAAACAGGTAGCAGAGATACTGGAAGCCACAGGCAGACAGGAGACGTCCTGGAGACTGGAGACAGGTAATACAGACACTAAAAACCCTTGGCAAACAGGTTAGGTCCTGGAGACAGGTCGTCATGCACAAACAAACTAAAAGTCCTAATATGAAGACAAAGGTGTGTGTCTTGGTGAGCCTTCTACAGGACCAAGCAAATGATCACATGGGTTCACGCAAGGCCATCAGTAAAGCTCAATGTGAAATACAACAGATTTTAGTGGACTGGAGTGAGGGAAGTAAAGTCCAGATCCAAGACAGGTGGATAAAAACGATAAAAATGAGATTGCTGAGTCATAGGACTGTGCAGCCTCAGAACATCACTGCAGCAGTCCTGGAATCAGAGACGGAGGGGTAGAAGAGAAGAAGCGGTGAGGCAACAGCTTCAACATTACTTGTCTGTCCAATCAGCTATGTGAACCACTAGGGTCAATAATACTACCAAAATCCTAACTAGTCAGCTGGGGTAGTCAAGCACTTAACCATTAATAAATCAGTTAAAGGTCATATTTCTAATAAAAGTATACAGCCATACATATGTGGCGCCCCACTACGTAGGTGCCACAAAAGGGGTACTGCACCCAGAAAAGCGGTGTAGTACTCCACTGCAATTGGGACAATGGTCACAAGATGGAGCCCTAGAGCTGCACTCACAGACTAGGGATAGTGGTGGGAGGAACCCAGGGAGGTCTTAGCGACCTCTAGAGGGAACTGGAGAGCTCAGTAGTTAGTGAGATGGAGTAGTGAGAAAAAGTCGGAGGAGGAGGAGGTGGAAGGAACAGGCAGACAGGCCTGCAGGAACCAAGAGAGCAATCTCGGCTGAGGGGCCCTGAGAAGGGAAAGATCCCAAAAAGAAGAAAGAAAGAGAGGGAAAGAACTCAGAAGCAGAGTTCACTCTGGAAAGGGGAGTTGAGTAGCAGTAGCGTTTGCCCCGAAAGGAAGGAAACCGGGTACCGGAGCCCGCACCTGTGAGTTCTTTAAGACTCATAGAAAATCCGTACAACAGGGATGTTACAAATACAGCCCTGACTCCCACAGATCCCATGAGAGGGAAGCCAGGACTAGCAAGGAGCTGCAGTCCAGACAGAAGGTTGACCCGGCGGGTACAAGGGAGGCGAAGAAAATAGAAGTAGCAGGAGACCAGATTATCTAAAGGAGATCAGGCTTCACACAGGGAACAGAATAGAAGGACAAGAAAGGAACATGAAGGAGGGTTCCATCAGTGACCAAAAATCCTGATTGCAGCCTAAAGCATTCGCCAGAATACCATCTAATGAACTGTTGAACTGTAAGCTGAAAGAACTGTTGAAGTAAAGTAACCCGGTGAAGTAAAGCTTCGACTCTGCTGCATCATTCTATTATAACCTGCTTTATTACAGCATTCCTGCCCCGGTGGTCCCATCCCGCCTGCGGGGATGATTCCATCCAAGCCGCCATACCACCGACCACCGGAGGACTGGAGCGGAGCTGGTGAACATCACCAGACTCAGCAGGTGGCGTCACGACCAAGACAAATTGTAAATAGAACTCTGACAAAAATAGCCTTTTCAGTTGACCCCCCGGGCCACGGCTTCGGGATGGCCACTCGTGAATTCCCAGACTAACAGAGAGAGAGAGAAAGTCCCGAGAGCCGAGTACCCCACAGCCCTGGTCAGGCCCTCGTCACATATAAGAAACAGTACAAAGCACACACAATTAAGGCTAAAGGGTTATGTAGAAATTGATGAATTACTCCACACAGTACCTATTCATCTGATCATGTGTTGCACATGGCTACATCACCCTCTAGCCTTAATTGAGGCTGCTTTGTACTATTTCTTACATGTGTGCCTATTTGCTTTTATTATAAATATGACTGCTTAACTGATTTATGAATGGTTAAGTTTTATATATTTGTATGACTATCCCAACTAACTAATTACTCATCTGTCACCCAGTTTCCTATAAAAAAAATGATAGGCAATCCTTTTAAAACTCAAATCTATACATCATACAGTATAATATTGCAGAATACAATAATAATACAAATAAGTATAGTATATAAAACATGAATGTTATTAAGACGTGTTATGGAAAGAGGACAGTGTTATGGCATAGGTAAAAGCAGGCCATAAAGGGGTTTCAATTCTGAACTGACTAAGACAACTCCCAGTCAGGACGCATGCACAAGAAATGGTGGTGGGCAGCATCTCTATGTCAAAAGCAAAAAAAAAAAACAGTCTTCCTTAAGGGACCGTCATACGCCGCCATATCGCCGGCGAGATCTCTGGCAATTCCGAATTCGGCGATGTGGAAACCACATCGCATTTGCGTAGTGGCGTGTGAATGGGTGATTCAACGGGGAGAAATCGCTGGTGGAGCGTCACCTGATTGCCCTGCACTACAGTGAAATCAGGCGATATCCACCAGGCGATTTCAGTGGATCGTGCCGTGTGACAGGGTGTACTTCATAAACAAACTCCAAGGAGTCAGGCCCAATCAATTGCAATTAATATTTATTAAAAACAACACTATGTTAAAATGACAATGTTAGACAAGGTGCACAGAAGGAGGACCACATGACACAAATATAAACCACAATGGTATTCAATCCTCAGGTATAGGAAACAACACACACAATCAAAAGAATCCGTGCCCCAAAACTGAGTGCACACCATATACCTAATTGAGGATGATGCATATAAAGTTACCAAGCCATGGG
>JARQOC010000006.1:333622845-333636725 GCA_033576535.1 Allobates femoralis
CACATTATATCAGTATCCACATTAAACGTTCCATTACATAACTTTAGAATGGTTTTGATCATACTGTTCTATGTACTCTATTTTTTATGCATTGCCCACGTATTTCTAGCGGCTTCCACGCTGTGTTGTATGTATGGATATGATCTTTGCCCATCCACGGGGGTAGTGTATTGTCCTTCTACTTTATATAAAAGGTTTTATCCTACACAAGCTGTGACTACAGTTCTGCCTTCGGTTTCAATACACACCAAACCAAGATGAATGAAATCATAGACTCCGTGTCTGAAGAAAAAAATGCCTGCAGAAGATCAGAAGAAAGCCCTTTATTAAACGTCAAAGACTGGCAGTGTGCTGCCTATACAAAGTTATGGAATATAAAACAACTTCAGATTAGAACTCGGTAACAATGGATATTGCAAGCCATTCTCAACATTCTATCAGACAAATGTACTTTATACTGAAGCTAAGTTCACATCACACTTGTGCCCACAATAAAGACAGACAAGTAAACAAGAGATGGAAAATACCAACTGATAAGTTTGCAAAAAAAAGAATTACAGATCTGGGGAAAACAAAGTGGTTTTGTCCTTGTTAGCGCTATCAAAGGATGCCATACAGGGGTTTATGTTTTCACAGGTTAAATAAATGATAAATGTATGACCCGAACAATCATGAGAATGGGGTTCCCTGTATGAATAAAGAGGTAGTGTAGTGTAGATGCCTAACTACCGCTTGCACAGTATGATGAGTCTGCAGATCTTTATACACAGTATGATATCTCATCAGCTTTTTTCTACACAGAATGATGTCCCCACATTTCACCTATATACAATACAATGCCCGAATACCCCCAAACTGAATATTAGCACCATAGTAGCTATCCACATTGCATGATAGCTTCACAATAGCCCCTACTCTGTATAATGTCCCCTCAATAGCTAACATGCTGTATACTCATACATTATTAAAATAGAAAAAAATTAAATACTCCCCGGCCAGTCCAGTGGCACATTGGCAGGTCGTCGACTGACTGACAAGGTGATATACCGATGTGATGACATAATCACGTCACTCCACCGGGGACATGCTGTTCTGCTCTCCACAGGTCTATAGTGACCTGAGGCCTACAGAATGGAGAGCAGCAGTGTAGAGACTGTGTTTCCCTGCTCTATCGCTGAGTTTAACTGTATTGGCTCTGTGCACACTGATACAGTCAAGATAGCAGTCACTCTGGGTGGGCCCCTCCAAATCAGGGCCCGAGGTGATCGCACCCTCTACGTCCTCTGATAGCTTCGCTACTGACCCCCGTTCTTGTGATTATTAAAGGCCCAGAGGTCAGACCTTCAGTGATCATACATTAATCACATATCCTGAGATTAATTAATTACACATATTTTTTAAATATGCTTCACACATCTGATCCCATCAGCCACAATAGTGGTCTACACAGGAACACTACATCTTAACTGCGGGCAGCCATGACTCTTTTGGTTAGCTGGCCTGGTGCGACGTTACATCTCTTTCTTGGTGCAAGAATGATATTGAGTGTTAGGGTAGGTGCACACTTGCCGGCGGGTTGGTCGGCGGCAGCTGGGCGGACCCGCCAGGAAGCTCCGGAGCCGTCCACCGGCTTCCTGGCGGGTATGTGCGGCGGGAGACGGGCGGGTGGCGGGCGGGAGCCGGGCGGTTGCACAGCGTGTTCTCGGCGGCGGTTCGGCAGCGGCTGGAAGCAGCACATGATTCTGCTTGCAGCCGCTGAAGAACCGGCGGTTTATAGAACATGCTCATTCTTTGCTAACCCGCTGGGAAACCAGCGGTTTAGCAACAGATGAGCCTGTATAAACCGCCGGTGTGTGGACACCGGGTGTCGGTTTACATTGGTTTTAATGTTAATCCAAACGCCGGTTTGGATTAACATAAATTTACATAAAACTAATGAAAACCGACCGGCGGTTTCCGCTGCTAAAACAACTATAACCCGGCCAGTGCGCACATACCCTTACCAACCATCCAGAAATTCTAGGACAGTCTGTAAAAATAACACACTTTTTTGTCTTGTCCGTAAAAAAAAATTGAAGGTGTCCGTGATTTTTTTTTTGAAGCTGAAAAAACTTATGCAGATAATTTTGACATAATTATCATTATTTTATAGTTTACAGTGAATGCTGATAATGTCTTTATATCAGAATTATGGCTTTTAATCACATGATTTATTATGGTTTTCCAATGTGTCCATACAAAATATCGTCTGTGAGCTTTTTGATAAGCTGTCCATAAAAAAAGTCAGGCTGGCAACCCTGATGTTGTAGTGCCAGGCCAGTTAAGCAAAAGAAGAGTCGCAGATGACGTCAGGTAGAAAGTGGTTCTCCTGCTGCGATGCAACAGCCACAGACCACTGTCATGGCTGATTATAATGAGACGTATGAATACAGGGTGGTCCATTTATATGGATACACCTAAATAAAACGGGAATGGTTGGTGATATCAATTTCCTGTTTGTGGCACATTAGTTTCTGTAAGGGGGAAAACTTTTCCAGATGGATGGCGACCATGGTGGCCATTTTGAAGTCAGCCATTTTGTTCCAACTTTATTTTTTTCAAAGGGAAGAGGGTCATGTGACACATCTAACTCTTAGAGAATTTCATAAGAAAAACAATGGTGTGCTTGGTTTTAACGTAACATTAACCTTTCATGAGTTATTTACAAGTTTATGACCACTTATAAAATGTGTTCAAAGTGCTGCCCATTGTGTTGGATTGTCAATGCAACCGTCTTCTCCCACTCTTGACACACTAATAGCAACACCGCAGAGGAAATGCTAGCACAGGCTTCCAGTATCCGTTGTTTCAGATTCTGCACATCTCGTATTTCACAGCATAGACAATTGCCTTCAGATGACCCCAAAGATAAAAAGATAGTGGGGCCATTCTTCATCAATGGAAACGTCAATGCCACTGGATATCAGAAATTGCTACATGATGTTGTGTTGCCCTCTTTATGCACTGAAGATGGCACGTTCCCTGAGTTTTTCCAACAAGATGGCGCACCACCACATTTTCCAACCAGATGGCGCACCACAGTATTCCTACATGAACCGTTTCCTGGAAAGTGAATTGGTTGTCGTGGGCCAGTTGAATGGCCACCATGGTCTCCCGATCTGACCCCCTTAGACTTTTATCTTTGGGGTCATCTGATGGCAATTGTCTATGCTGTGAAGATACAAGATGTGCAGAAGCTGAAACAACGGATACTGGAAGCTTTTGCTAGAATTTCATCAGCGGTGTTGCTATCAGTGTGTTAAGAGTGGAAGAAGAGCGTTGCATTGACAATCCAACACAATGGGCAGCACTTTGAACACATTTTATAAGTGGTCATAAACTTGTAAATAACTCATGAAAGAATAAAGTTATGTTAAAACCAAGCACACCATTGTTTTTCTTAGGACATTTTCCATTAGTTTCATGTGTCACATGACCCTCTTCACATTGAAATAAATAAAGTTGGATCCAAAATGGACGACTTCAAAATGGCCACCATGGTCACCACACATCTGGAAAAGTTTTGCCCCTCCCATAAACTAATGTGCCACAAACAGGAAGTTGATATCACTAACCATTCCCATTTTATTTAGGTGTATCCATATAAATGGACCAGCCTGTAGAATTGAACCAACTCTAGAACCCACTTTATGCAAGTTTATTAAATTCAAGTATTTGATTCCCAATGTCCTGGAATTTATAGTACTGTACATTCCTACTCATAAGTACTGAGGGTTGCCAACAGTTTTTTTTTCTGGACAGCTTATCAAAAAAATCATGGGAAGAATTATTTAAGCACACTCGATAGGTCATGCAGAAGTGAAAATATTTACTTACAGAGGTAGAAGTGGTGCATTCACATGAGAGATGAAGAAACGGACCCCGAATGGACCATTATTGCCCAAATTGTGCCCCGACACCCCTTCCCCATAACCCCCGAACCCCTCCCCTGTCACACTTATTTTTCTTGCTTTGGCAACACTAAATGTATGTTGGTCCTGCCAATAAAGCATATTTGACATTGAAATGCTTCTTGTTTGAGAATATAAATGATTTTGATGCATTGATTTGAAGAATCTCTTTCAAAATGTCGCCGTTTAGAAGGTGGGGTATACTGCAGCACACTCAGTAACAGGCAAGAAGCATTTCTATACCTCCTTATGTCAATGGACCACTTGTACAACTGTAATAAAACTTTTTTACTTTTGCATGACATTAAGTATTGGCGAGTCCTGTGATAACCAACTGGAACAACTCCCCCCTAAAACACCTCCTCGACGCTGCTCGGCCAACCCCCTCTCCCACCTATTCCCCCAATAAAAGGCATGACTTGTGAATGGATTAAATTGGCCACAGCAGCCATTTATTATTAACATACAACAGTTAACCAAAAAACATCCTAAACTCCAAAGGGGGTGATCCTTGAAGCCCAAAAAACACCCTTAACCTGGGTGATCACACCAGGCTGAATCTTACTTCCAGCCGATTAACTCCAGCTCGGAAGCATGTCTGCCAGCCTATTTTCCATTAACCGTCACCATCCATTTTATCCTCTCTGAGGGGTCCAGAACCCACGGGGTTCCCCCCCATTGCTCCTCCCATGACCACTGTGAGGTAGCAACCAGGGAACCCGCTTGCAAAACGACAACAAACACGTGTTTATAAGTTTAACCAATGTCTACCCGTTTATTTTCACATATTAATAGCATAACCCGGGTAGCATGTTTGACACATATCACATTGATTATAAACACCATACATAAATACACCATACATTTACATATAACATTACATAATACATATATTGCACATAACGCTTATAGTAACCCGGGACCTGTAACCATCTCTCTGTCCCCATTGGAGCTCTACTAACAGCTCCCGTGGTGGCTACGGCCTCCGGCCTATATACACTTTACACATACATTTCTTAGTTCCCCATATGTATATTTATCCACGATGATTCCTCTGGGTTCATAAACAGGGATTGAGCAACCTGAGTACCGGGTATGTCATGTATCCCCAAGGGACTCCTTCCTGGACGTATCTCCGCCTACGTCCCGGTCAGAGTCCACCTGGTTCAACCATGGTGTCCCCACTCTAGGAGCCCTTTTTAACCCCTGCTTCTGACCTTCGTTACATACGCCTCAACGGGCCCTGTGGGTCCCAATGGCGGTTCCTGCCGCCTGGCTTTAGTCACTCAGCCTGATGACTCCATATATATATATCCCATAATCAGGATTCCTGCCTGACCGGGTCCTTACATACCGTATGTGATCCATCATTCAAACGTCCATGGATCACACACACATCCTCACACCTGCTCACAGCCCATCATAATACATCCATGGACTGTGGCTCCTCCATGACCATAACAGGGACCTGGTCAACCTTAGTATCCGGGCTAACCATCTGTTACTACTAGGAGCCTTCATGACCCCTGTCTCTGGCCACAGGCACACCCACACCATTAGAGGTCGTGGTTGAGGGACAGGTACCCACTGCAAGCAGCAGGCAAGCCTCCCTCTCGTCCCACAGGGACGGAACGCCTCCAACATCATCCACTCCAGCTGGGGCTCTCCCACAGACTCCGCACATGGCCTTTCTATCTAAGCCATCATATACATATTGTTTACAACAGGTCCCTCACGGACTATCTAGTCGGACCTCGGGCAGCTAGGCCCGCCGGGCACATTTCACGCGCCGGGTACACAGTTCACACCAACTTTCAGGAACTGCTTTCTTACCGGGCACGGATCCGGGTCTCGCTACCTGTGTAACGGGTCCACCAAGCGTCCCCCAAGGGCTCCTTTCCCGGACGTGGTTCACCCCACGCCCGGACCAGTATCCACTGGGTTCAGCCACGGCTTCCCCACCAGGTGCTATCACAACCGCGGACCTCGGCACTGGCATGCAGCTAGCATGCTCCCTTCATTCACACCGAGCCTCTGGACTGCTCTGCACTTGGCTGGTCTCAGCACAATCTCCAGTCTCTGAATGAATCTCTCAGCACGAGTCTCCCAATCACTCAGCTGGCTGCCTCTTATCTTGCCAGCCACTCCTACATGGACACACCCCCTTAGCTGCTGGTAATCAGCTTTCACACAGCTCAGGTTAACTCCCTGTGTTCCGGGTTGTCAGCACTCAGCCCTCATTCCTTAGGGCCTCCTCGATCTCATACCACTCTCACTGCCGCTCATTAGGCTCATGATTGTATCACGTCTATAGCAGTCACTCACAATTAACCCCTTGTGTTCCGGTTGAGTTCACACAGCATCATCACAGTAAAACCGGCCAGTGTGCACAGGATCATACCTTGATCCTGCATGTGATGCGCCCCGGCCATGAGGACCATGCCGGCGGTGCCTCACACCACATAAACCAACTTCGAGGATCTTCTCCCCTTACACCACTAACATAAATGTTTAAAGCCTTAAACATTTATGTCCCTCCACATCTTCGTCGCCCTCTCAATCCCATCCTGAATGGCTAAATTCCACATGTCTGTACCCACTGCGTTCAGATGCACCCTGTCCTGTCTCCAGAACGCCCCTTGCCCGGACTCCAACTCCGAGTGACGAACAGCCACTGCCCCTTTCCTGGCCATAATGTGGCTAACAGCCCTATTCACCTTGATCCTAGCCTTGTCCACCCTGTCACCTGAACGCGCTCCCTGCCATACCTGCCTTGGAACTATATCAGACCAGATCGCGATGATTTTCGGACACATTGCCCAAAGCCGAAGAATACCAAACTTGATATCCCTGATCAGTTCACGAAAAGCCGCTGTCCTAAGTCATTACCACCTAAATGGATAACTAACACATCCGGGGCTCTGTCCCAACGAACGAAGTGATGAAACTCTGGCTGGAATTGGCTTCAAACCATGCCCCTTTTACCTATCCACCGAAGAACGGCCTCCACCATGGAAATGCCCGATTGCCGACCGGATGGCCGCACTGCAGACCTCAGCACCGCCCAGAAGACAGGAGAGTGTACCATAATCCATACTAACAGAGCCCCGGAACCTACAAGACAATTACAAGCAATAAGTCATAAAATAGAGTTAACATACCAAATATAACATAAAAGTAACAGCCTCGAGTCCGCAATGAACAACCCATCAATCCTGCAGCCTGAAATAAGACCGAAAACGACATGACTCCCACCTCCCAATCCTCTTAATCACCTCGTCAGGCAAACCCCCCTGAGCAGCTTCGGTAGCTGCTCCAATCCGAAAGGAGTGTCCCGTATAACGGTTCCCCTGAATCCCCCCCAATGCCAAGCACCTCTTGAACACAGCCACAAACTGAAACCTCGATAGAAAAGAGCCGTCCTCATGCACCAGTAATGGGCCCCTTTCCAGCCGCCTCCCCCTTCAAACTCCCTCAAACACCGTACAGGGCACATCGCGGATCCAGGGACCTGATATATCACAATCCTCCTCCCCCTGCCAAACTGGTCCGTCTTTGACGATCGAATCAATATTTCCACTCTATCGTCATACCTGTCAACTTCCTCGGCCAATAAGACACCAATAGTGGTTGTACATTTACACACCAATTCGCCTAATCGCAATGCTGCAAAAAACGCTAACTGAAACGCTAGTTGAAATAAACGCACCTCCCAAACCGATGTACACACTTTCCCGGCCTGTTCTAATAACAGCAATATAAAGAGTAAGAGACTGGCCTCCTCTTATCCTCAACCCGCCAATTCTTCCTCCAGCCCCTCATGGCCTGTCGGACAAAAAAGGATTTCGTCACGTCCTCCCGGCCTCTGGCCTTAAAACCAAAAGCTATCCCCGCCAAAAATTTTGTGATATGAGCTACCGACCACCCCTCCTCCTTCAAATGACCTAACAAAACCAACAACAAACCATCGTCGGACATGTCATTGCCCAACGCCCCGCACCAACCGTCCCACAGGT
Source organism: Allobates femoralis (assembly GCA_033576535.1). Taxonomy (NCBI): domain Eukaryota; kingdom Metazoa; phylum Chordata; class Amphibia; order Anura; family Aromobatidae; genus Allobates; species Allobates femoralis. The sequence goes on from JARQOC010000006.1 coordinate 333,630,812, forward strand.
CCCAAGCCTTTGCATAGGCAGACCAAGACCCTGCAGACAAAGACGCATGAATCAAGTCCCTCGACGTCTGAATGGCAGATTCCACAACTCCTCTGGGCATCGCTGGCCGCCCTCTGCCCCAACTCCAGACAACATTCTTGCTGCCGCTGAAAACAAAATTCAGAATCAAAAATCACAGATTGAAATCTGGGCATAAACTCAGCCACAATCCAGGCATTCAGCGACAAAGAAACTAAAACCAATTGTTGCAACACTTTCACTACATGTATCGACGATCCCGTCAATTAATTAATGGCCGCCGCTGTCCCTATGGTACCGACGTGAAATTTTACTTTTCTGTTCCTGAACCTATCCCCCCAGGTAATCAATATTACCACAATGGGGAACAGAGTTCGATTAACGTCACATTGTTCGCTAAGCCCCATTCCCTCCACTGCGGCGGCCATGCGTCCTCCAACCATTGCCCATCGCAAGAGACAACAAAACCCGTTCGTGTGGCAGAGAAGGTCCGTATGCCCATGTCTCTAGCCAGAGTTATGGGCTGCATCTACAATGATCTGCCGTTGTAGGTGTCTAGGAATTGTTCCCAAATGGTTAAGTCGTCCCGTAATTTACTCTCTAACCGCACAAAATGGTGCGGCGCCTTGATGCCTGCAGTTGCCATCGATAAACGTCGACTGAACACTCGCTCCATAAGCATGATCCGGCAAGCGAAATTAAGCTTATCAAGCAGGGATTGCAACTCCCTCAAGGTAACCTTTTTCATGCCCTTTACCTTAACGACCTCTGCCTTAAGAGCTATCAATTTTTCCTCAGGGAGACGGCATTCCATCATGTCCGTGTCAATGACAATCCCTAAAAAACTGATCGTAGTATCTGGACCCTCGGTCTTGTCCTAGGCCAATGGAATGCCGAACGTTGCCGCTATGCTCTCCATCGTCCGCAACAACAGCAAGCATTCACTTGAGCCCGCCCGTCCAATGCACAAAAAAATCATCCAAATAATGGATGATGGATTTTAAACCCAAGACGTCCTGTACTACCCACTCAACAAAGGTGCTAAAAAGTTCAAAGTAAGCGCAAGACACAGAGCACCCCATCAGGAGGCACCAATCCACAAAAAACGAACCACTCCAAAAACACCCCAGCAGATGCATGCTGTCCGGATGAACGGGCAAGAGTCTAAATGCCGACTCTACATCCATCTTTGCGAACAACGCCCCTTTTCCCAGCCGACGAACCCAATCAGTCACCAAATCAAAAGACATATATACAACTGAACACAAATCGGGGTTAATCCCATCATTGACCAAAGAGCCCTTCGGAAATGATAGGTGATGGATTAACCTGAATTTACCTTGTTCCTTTTTAGGGACAACACCCAACGGGGACACCCACAGGTTAGCTATTGGCGGATTCGGGAACGGTCCTGCCATCCGCCCTAAAGACAACTCACTCTCCAGTTTTTTATTAACTACCTCTGAATATTGCAACGCAGAATGCAAAATTCTTTGTAGAACAGCTAACCTTCCCGACAACGGACGGGATTTTAAAACATTTGGAAAAATCAGACATAAGCACGGCAGCCGCCTCCCTATCTGGATATCTATATAGAAAGGGGGCCATCACTTGCACTCATACCGGCGTCACCCCTCTTGTCAGGACCCTCATTGCCTCTCCCTCAGGGACTCCTAAAACACTTTGTGGCTCCGTGGCTACCCCCACACAAAGTGCACTCTTGTTTAAACTTGCATTTTGACCCAAATATACAACCTCCCTCATTGAACAGGAAATACAGGCCCCGTTGCATTGCTCCTGAGTATCTCGCCTGTGCTGACCCTTCGGAGCTCTCGGGAAAGGACTGGCTCCCATATGACGATCGCACTGGGCCGTAACCTTGAGCCACAACGCAATATCTTTGTGATCCCAACGTATGCTGGATCAAATCGCTTTGCACTGCCTAAATTTCTCATCATAACGAAGCCACGTCAGCCCTCCGTATACCCTATGCGCCTCACCAATAGCGTCCATGTAGCAGAAAAGCACCGAACAATTCTCGGGCACCTTTTCACCGATCACGCTCGCCAATATGGCAAACACCTGAAAGCAATTGGTAAAGGTCCGAGGAATTAAGCCTTTTTTCCTCGTCCTCTTTTTTGGCGTCATCCTTCCGCGTACGATCCAAATTAAAGCGTTCTAATAGTAGGAGGGAAAATATATCCACATATTCATTTTTCCAGATTCTTTCCCGGACCTCCTGCTTCAAATGCGAACCCAGGGGTCCCTCAAAACAAACGTACACCTCCCCCCTCGCAGAATCATCCAACCTCACATTTTCCTCCGTGTCCGCATCCCTCCTGTCAGCTGATGGCGGCGAGAGAGTAACCCCGTCATTAAACAGAAGCCCGATCCTGGCATCCACCCCCCCATCAACGGACCCCGTCCTTTGCTGTAAAGAACCAGGGCTCTGCGCAGCCATCCAACGCGCCCTCACCATTCCCCCTTGCGTTCCCTGCGAAGACGGTGCGGTCGCACCATTAGACGCTGCCTGCCCCGGCCCACTGGCCGGCAAGCTGTGTGCCCGAGCTGACTCGGACCCCCCTGCCCATGCCACAATTGGGGAACCAGTTAATGGCGATCCCACTAAGGGCGACCCCCCCCTGCACCCAAACATGCCACCAAATCCTGCAAAGTTCTACGCAGAATCAACATCCCCCCACCCAGCATTGGGGACGTATCCAGTTCCCTCCCAGGACAAGCTAAAGGCATGGGGGCGCCCTCACATGAAAATAAGGAGCTCTCACCTGGTTGCCTGGCTGCTGTGAGCCCAGCAGCAGCGGGTCCTGATCCCAGCAGATCCTCATGTCCTGAGCCCGTCCATCATCCTCTGGTGACTAGCTGAGCCCCCAACTCCAGAGGGAGGCCCACATCCTGGCCTGGAGTGTCCCAAGGGGGGCTCCTTGTGCGACACCGGACCCGAGGGTGTGCATCTGGGCTAAGGCGCACCGGAGGCCTAGCCCTCCGCGGCCGGAGTGAATGGGAAGGGAGGCAGACTGTGCTCCCCCTCCTCCCCCTGAAGCAAGCTCCTGACTGAGTCTTGCAGTCACTGGGTTCCACGTACCCCAGCAGCATTCCTAAGGTCTCGCAGCATGATCTCCACAGCGTCCATCATGCAGGTGAGCAGTATCAAAGGTGCCAAAAGATGTCGGAATCAATGCTTGAGATCCTCTCTGATGTCAGTGATCCCCCAAAATGGCTGAAATTCTAAGATGGTGGACCCCTTTTATATGGCCCTTCCTTTACTGCCCTGCCTCCTAATCTCTCCACCCCTTCATCTTGAATCCTGCTGACCAATGTATAAGCCCCCTTTTAACCCAAGCCCTCCCCCATCTCTTGTCTACCATCCCAATATTTAAAACCCTTAGTTAGTATCCCCTGTAATCTGCCTAGCAACTAACTCCACATCCCCGCCCTAACACTGTCATGTTGGCCTGCCTTAATGATGGGGGGGTTTCACCCCCTTGTTTTGTCCGGCCTCTCTTGACCTATCTAGTGTGCCATGAATACATACCATATATATTCGAATACCACTCGGATTCCGCGGGCAACTCCAAGAAGCTACGTCTGACTGTTCTGTCAAGAAATCACAGACAATATTTGTTACGTACACATTGGAAAGCCATAATAAATCATAACATGCTAATTACAGTCAAAATAATCTGTATACATTTCTTCAGCTTCAAACAAATCACGGACACAAACATCTTTTATAGACAGGGCACAGAAGTGACCGATTTTTTTGAACTGTCCTAGAATTTCTGGATGGTTGGCAGCTCAGGGTAATGCAGGCAAAGAAAATACATATACAATTGTCTATATCAATCGATCTATAAATTATTTTGCAAAATATTTTTGCAATTACCAAACTTCCCTGTAATCTCGCAGAGTTTCTACAGACAAGTTACCACTAAATATAAATTCCATGTCAAGCACCATGGTTCTCTATTGTTTGAACAGGAGACACACAGTTCAGTGATGCAAGGCCTGCAAACTTGGAATATAAAGCAGAAAACAAAAAGCTGCAATAGTTTTAAAAATGCTATATTTTAAGGTATAAAAACAAAATCGAATATTTTATAAATTCCAAGGAATCAAAGGATTGATGCTTACTGGCTGCTAATGACTGTTTTACATTGATCGAAATTAATCAAAATCAGGAAATGCTTTTTTTTTTAATTTTTTTTTAATGAGGTTCATTTTTGTTGAATTTAAAGAATCCATAACAAACCATCAATTATAACAAAATTAAAGAGGACCTGTCACCCCCCTGGTGCTTTCAAAAGTTAAAGCACCACTGAATGCAGTGTGTATACTGCATTCAGGGAAGCTGTGTACTAAGGCTCTAGCCCGCCTTTACCCCCAAAAAAAACATTTTGCAAACTTTACAGTTAAGAGGTCGCCTGGGTGGGATCTTATTAAGAGGTCCTGGCTGCTGGCACAGTCCTCCCTGCCTTTGTTATTGATGCCCCCCACACCTTTCGGGTGAGGCTGTCATCTTAATTGTCTGCTGCCAAATTGGATGCTTTGTCTGGGTACGTGCACATCACCGAAAAAGAGCCACGCTGACACACAAGTCAATGTAGAGCTTAATGACAAAGACCTTTATAAAAGGAGGGGTTAGCAGTTTTATACTCTTCATTAAAGGGGCATTTCTTAAGGGTGGTTCTAGGTAATTGAATCATTTTATGCTGAATCTACATTTTATTCTGAAAAACATTCAATTATATTCTGTGTGTTTAAACTAGCCTTGGGTTCGTACAGTACATTCAGAACACGTTGATAAGAAATTCTATACGGCTACCTCTAAGTCAAAACATTATATAAAAATCTAAGCCAGAGAAAACCCGAAGGTGGGAGCGAAGAGGAGAGAGGGCTTAGCTAGGGAAAAGAGCAAGGCCAAACAGGCCTCTAGCCTGTACTAAAAGATTTCTGAATAAGCTCTAATACTAATATGAATTATTAACTATTTATTGCCATAACACCTTTTCCTTGTGTGTTCTGTCCCCTCTATGTGTTTGGCGCCTCCTCTTCTTCTGGTCTGCCCTCCTCTTCTGCTCCTGATGTCACAAGGAGCAACAATTTAGGTGTTCTATAAACTCTACGTAGTACATATAATTCAGACAGTTGCTGGCTTTCTGAGATTGCAAGTGTAGGTATTTGGGCTAATATTGTTTCCCACAGCTCGCTTGTTATTGGTCCCAGATCCCTCTCTCATTTGCTCCTAACATGTAGTGGGATTCATCTATCAGTCTAGTTAGCATGTGTTTGTATAACATAGAAATTATGCCCCTAGAGAGGTCCGAGGTCAATAATCTATTTAAAAAGGACCTGTCACCCCCCTGCTGCATGGCAATCTAAATGCAACACTGAATGCAGCATGTCTGCTGCATTCAGGGAAGGGGTTCCCCATGTGTCTGTGTGCTGTATACCCCGAGATATAGGCTTAGGAAAATTCACTGTTAGAAGCCATGAAGGCATTACCTGGGGCTGGAGTGAGCTCAACTGACGAGGGCCATTCCCTCCTCATCTGCCTCTCTGTGCCACCTCCTGCTGTGCTGTTAATGCTTTGTTCATACAGCAGGGCAGGAATCTGGAGCTGACGTCAGGACAAATGATTTGCATGGCAGGATGAGTGACAGAGAGCAGGAGAGGAGGAAAGCATTAACAGCACAGCAGGAGGCGGCACAGAGAGGCAGAGGGGTAGGGAATGGCCCCCGTCAATCAAGCTCACTCCAGCCACAGGGTCTGCCTTCATGTCTTCTAACAGTGAGTTTTCCTAAGCCTATATCTCGGGATACACAGCACACAGACACATGGGGGACCCCTTCCCTGAATGCAGCAGACATGCTGCATT
>JARQOC010000006.1:333636825-333769557 GCA_033576535.1 Allobates femoralis
CGCTGATGTGAAAGGACCCTAAGAGCAGCAATTCTTGTGGAAAGAAAAAAGGCTAGAGTTAGGCACTGAAGATGAAGCTCGCTCTGTGGATATATGTTTGGAGCAGGCTAAACTTTAGAGACTAAAGGATCTACTAATCATTATCCACCATGGGAAGTGTCCGGAATCTGAAATCCTAAGGTCACAGACTGGTTAGAGATGCAGAAGTTGCATTTTCTGGAACAGAGCCAAGGGTTGACACCAGGGAAGCAGTCAAGATCCAGGAGGCTAGAGGTCAAGAGTGGACCATAGTTAGAAACCTAGACAAGGTAAAAAGCAGGAGTAGTAAAAGAGGTACTAGGCAGACAATATAAAGGAAAAAGTAGAAGTGAGTTCAGTAATAAATCTTATGTCTGTATGTAGCGGTAGCAGAGTAGTCAATTGGAAACACAAATAAACAAAACCTAGGAAAAGTATGCAGCTCAACCACCAGGCATTGCATGATAGGATGCTTTTCATGTAAAGGGTTCAATCCATCTTCATATATAGGGAATGTTGGATAGTTATAATTTACTGTAGTTGCAGCGTCATATACAGGTACATCTCAATGAATTAGAGTATCATCAAAAAGTTCATTTATTTCAGTAATTCAATACATAAAATGAAACACATATATTATATGGAGTCATTACAAACAGAATGATTTATATCAAGTGTTTATTTATGTTAATGTTGATGATTATGGTTTACAGCCAATGAAAACCCAAAGGTCATTATCTCAGAAAATTAAAGTCGGGAAGATAAAGGGTCTGAGAGATAAAATATTACCTAAATAGGTATCAGAGGCTTCACCTTGTGTGGTTGTGAGAGCCACAACCACTATAAAAGCATATCACGGCTGCGGCAGTCCCCAGCGTGGTGCATATAGAGTAGGGAGGATGAAAGATTTTTAACCCTGCATATTCCCTGCTTAAATTTTCCTAGATAATGACATTTGCATTTTAATTGGCTGTAAGCCATAATCATCAACATTAACATAAATAAACACTTGAAATAGATCACTCTGTTTGTAATGATTTTATATAATATATGCGTTTCACTTTTTCTATTGAAATACTGAAAAAAATTGACTTTTTGACAATATTCTAATTCATTGAGATGCACCTGTATGGATAATATTGGGTAGTTGTAATTTACCGTTAGTTAACATTTGCAGCGGTTCTAGAGATACTTACACTTTAATTTTGTTTACAGCAGGGGTGGGGAACTCCAGTCCTCAAGGGCCGCAAACAGTGCAGGTTTTCAGGATTTCCTTAGGCGGCCGTCACACGCATCAATTTCTTGCACGATATCGTTTAAGCGATCTGCTTTTTGATCTCTTAAGCGATATCGTTTGTGCATCGCTACGTGCAATCAAGCGATTTTACAATGTAAAATCGCTTGATCGTTAGATCGCAGATTTGTGAGCCGGAGCTCATATCAAGCGATAAACGCTTGATCAATCTGCATCATCATGGTGTGTGACACCACGATGAACGATCTCCCAGCGGCAGAGCCTATGCTGGGAGATGGTAACTAAGGTAAACGTCGGGTTACTAAGCGCCGCGCGGCGCCTAGTAACCCGATGTGTACCATGGTTACCAGCGATCTCGCTGGTCCACATCGCTGGTGAGTCTGTCTGTGTGACATCTCACCAGCGATGTGAGCGATATTGTTAGCGATCGCGCGTGCATGTGATCGCTAACAATATCGCTCACAAGATTGAAGCGTGTGACTGCCGCCTAAGTATTGCTCAGGTGATAATGTAATCACCTGCACTGGTGATGATTCCAACCCCTGTGCAATGCTAAGGAAGACTGACTACCACCATTGTCTAACGGGATAGATCATTAGATCACTGAAATTCTAATTGTGGGGTACCAAATTTTGAAATGAAGGGACGGGTTCTTTTAAGTGGGTGACCAAACGCATTACTATTTAGGAGAAATCTGTGAAGAAAGCACAAATGTCCACATTTTTATAAAGATTGGTATATACAGCCAGCTGCAGCCCCTCAGATGAGGAACTGATATGAAACAGTGTATATATGATTAGCCATTACTTCCTATAGTGGAAAAACCCTTGTAAAATCACAATACAAATTATATTCACAACAATATAAACTGCAGTAAATTACATCAGAAAAGCATTTCCTTGTTTGGTTGAAGGCACACTGTGCGAGGTACTCGCATTGCACTCGCACCAGTGTTGCCATATCAGGCAGGGTAGACTGGTGCGAGTCCCCTGCACTGAAGTCGCATTGCGAGTCAGAAGCAAGTGCAGTCTCAGCATGCTGCGACTGCACGCTATTCTCATGTGCGAGAGGGCAATGTAAGTCTATGGGGGTGAGAAAATCTCACCCCCATACAGCACACTGAAGCGATTTTGACAGCACACTCGTGCCAATATTATTATTATTATTATTATTATTTATTTATATAGCGCCATTAGGTTCCATGGCGCTTTACATGAGGATAGGGGAGACAAGCACAATTACAATAACTCTAGACAATCAGGACATATAGGTACAGGAGGGGATGGGACTCTGTCCACAAGGGCTCACAGTCTACGATGGGCGGGTGGGGATACAGTAGGCTGGGGGAGTGTCAGTTATGGGGCGGTCACCTGGGTCTCATGGCAGGTTGTAGGCTTGACGGAATAGGTGAGTCTTCAGGTAACACTTGAAGCTTCTCAGGGTCGGAGAGTGTCTGACGTGTTGGGGCAGGGAGTTCCAGAGTAAGGCAGATGCCTGGGCGAAGTCCTGAACGCGGTTGTGCGAAGAGGAGATGAGGGAGGAGCAGAGGAAGAGTTCTTGGGAGGAACGGAGGTTGCGTGAGGGTAGGTATCGGGAGACCAGTGCGGAGATGTATGGTGGGGACAGGTTGTATATCGCTTTGTATGCCATGGTTAGTGTTTTGAACTGGGATCTCTTGGAGGTGGGGAGCCAGTGAAGGGTTGAGGGGGGAGACAGGGGAGTAGCGGGAGGACAGGTGGATTAGTCGGGCAGCGGAATTGAGGATAGATTGGAGAGGTGTGAGGGAGTTGAATGGGAGGCCAGTGAGAAGGAGGTAGCAGTAGTCAAGTCGGGAAATGATGAGGGCATGAATAAGTGTTTTAGCGGTGTCGTGGGTAAGGAAGGAGCGGATCCGTGAGATGTTTCTAAGCTGGAGCCGGAGGGATGTGGAGATGGCTTCGATGTGGGGCTTGAAGGATAGGGAGGAGTCAAGGATTACCCCGAGGCACTTGGCTTGGGAGACTGGGGAGAGGGCGCAGTCATTAACACAGATGGATAGGTTGGGAAGTGGGGGGGAATTCCATGTGCGTACGCAAACAGCGTTCCATGACAGCCGCTGTCCCTGGTGCTGAAACTCAGCTTGATATTACTGTAATATCACCAGGGACAGCGGCTGTCATGGTACGCTGTTTGCGTACGCAATTGGCGTAAGTACCATGGACAGCTCACAATCTCACGAGCTGTGCTGATGGTACACTACACCAATTGCGTTCACGCCCACGTACAGCTCCATAAGTGGAGGAGCTGAGCGGCTTCTGTGTAATGTAAATTTACCCGACAATTGCCGACATAAGTATAATAAAGGAATTAACCCCTGCACTGCCAGGGTGTGTTGTCACCATGTATACACAATCTGTGTACACATGATGACAGCACACCAACTCCATTTTAACCCTTTACACACCGGCTTTTAATAGCCGCATCTGCAGGCTATGTGCCGATATGTGCCTGCAGAGGGGGTTAACATGATGATTAACTCCTATAACTTTATTATTTTGTTAGTGGCTGAGTGTTTTAAACAATAATGTTTCAGCGCTGCTGTGACAGCGCTGGAACATTATTGATACTGTATTGGAAAAGTGGTAAATTCAAACTCACCGGCTTTGACAGCCGGCAAGTTTAAGTTCACCGCAAATGCTGTCTGCGGTCCTAAAGTATGCTTCAGGACCACGGACAGCATCACACTCGCACACACGCACTCACACCTCAGACTCGCAGCACACTCACATGCATACAGCCAGCCACACACACCACATGCACCACACTTGCACCACACAAACCCAAAAACACACATATCACTCGCATCACTGTCATGCATCAAACACGCTTCGTGTTTGATCCACGACAGTGTACCTTCAGCCTTAGGTGAGCATCCATACAGTTTCCAATAAAGGAACACGAAGTGTAGAAAATGCACAAAAGGTAAAAACAATATCTAAGGAATTTCTACTTTAATCTTTTTATAAGATGAAAAATGATTCATCACCCTCTTATTAACTGTGCATGGACATCAGTTATGTATCATACTGTCATATCTTTTGAAGGTTGCTATATGGGTTACCATTACCTCTGTTACGCTATAAATACCACGTTTTACCAGAATTATGTCATTGCTATGTATATTCCATAGAGATCATATAATTGTATAATGTGCTATATTGTGCTGAGTACTACATGCAAAGTACTATTGCTGACTAGTATTATGGTATTTTGGTATGTTACAGCAATGCTATGTTAGTGTGTGACTAAAATGACTGTTGTGTTTCTAATGATTCAAATATACAACCGATTTGCTACGGACAGATCTTAGAAGATGTGAGTAAGGCTAGGGTCACATTTGCCAATCCGCTTTTTTGAGGGCTTAGAAAACCAGATCCGTTAACGTTAAGGTGGTAAAAGTGTTCCCTGAGGTCCTGGCTGTTTTTTTGGACTTAGTAATTTTTTTCACTAAAAATGGATATCCGTTAATGGATGGTGCCTATAGGTGCCCTGCATTAATGGATAGCTTCCCTATAGGGCCCCATGTAAAAAAAAACAGATCAGTTTGGGTAAAAAACGGGCCTAGCAACGTTTTTATGGAGTCCAGGAATACTGGATTACCGTTTTTGAGAAATGGAGGTACACATAAATGCACCATCCATTAACGGATCCATTTTTGGGACTAAGGAAATAAAAAATGAAATTTTGTTTTCCAAAAATGGTCCTGAAGCAAAAACTGATGCCATGTGTGACCCTTGCCTTAGGTATAAATTCACATTTAGAGATAATTTTGAAGACGTGCACCAGTACATGGCTGAGTATATGGTGAAGACTTTGATATACTGCCAGTAGTGGAAGATAGTTTTTGCAATTCCTAAAACGCAGAATTCCACTAGGACACAGGTAAAGCAGGAGGGTCATAAGTTAGTTTGGGTATAGTCCAGCTTTCATCTTAATGCATCTCGAGGAGCAAAGACGCAAGGAACTTTCCAATAGGACCAGAATCCCAGATGGCACAGTCTGATAGTGGCAAACGACAGCACCATTGTTAGCTGGCTATGGCATTTGCTATTAGAGTGTAATATCCGCTGTTCTAAATACAGCCAAAAATGGGAAAAAAATAGCTCAGGCCTGAGCTGCACTCATGAAAGGTTTGTCCCAGGTAGAAGAGACAGCTGACCTGTGCAAGAGACTCACCATTATAAAAGGAGAGGCTTGCTATAGTAGAGCGAAGCAGTGACATTTACTCCTGTTATTTTTTAAATGTGCATTTACTGTGAGGGGTAAAAAGAGAGGTGAGGAAATACCCATAGAGAGTAGTATATGGAAATGCCTGAGTGTGAAGAGGAGTGGCACGCCAGTGATTTCTAGACAACTGCTGTTTGAGTGTGAAGGACCTTGTCACCGTGAAGAGTAAAAGCGCAAAGTTACCAGACCAGTTACTACAGCATACTGTAATACTACCTTTAACGCCTCTGCTGCTCATTTTGTACTGAGCGATGGTTGAAGATGCGCAGGCAAACATTCGTGACTGAAAGCCGCCGGCTTTCAACAGAAGTAAAGTTCATTTTCTCCCTGGTGCCACACTTTGACTACTGCAGCAGAACAAGCTCATAATGTTACTAACCTGTATATTAACCACATATCTGCAGGTTGATAGCATTATCCAACCTAACAGGTTTCCTTTAAACAGAAAATATATATTTGATTGTGAATAAAGCTAAAATGGTAATATGATTTAATAAGCGGAATATCAGTGAAAGAAAATTAGGTGTATGGTTCTGGCAAGTGAATATAGATTTGAATGGGCACAGATGTGTCCGAGTGTTGTGAGTCTACAGCAGGATGCCGTAAGTGATGCCAGACTGGAGGGAATAGATTAGCAGTTTGGCAGCAGCCACAGCCACAAGGAAAAAATTGCTGGGAAGGAGTCAAAGGTGAAGATGCAGTAAGCAATCATGAAATAACAATTAAGGCAAAGAAAGGACACTCAGTGCTGGACATGAAATATATATTACACATTATATGAAATACAATAATCATGGGCACTGTATAAAACAAGAAAATTGGCTGCACTACACATGTGTTATTAGAATTAATAACAGGAAATAGTAAATCTTGTTTGGCTGTACCTTACACTAATAACAAGGGATTGTGTTAATACCAATCACATAACCTATTGTAAATAAATGAAAGAATAGAATAGCAGGACAGCTGGATAAAATAGTAATCTAATGGCTCATTCCTCTTGTTGCACTTACGCAGTGAAATTATTCAAGGTCCATTGAATTCATTAGATGTATACAGTCTGTGAGGAACCGCCGGCATGGTCCCCATGGCCGGGGTGCATCACATGCAGGATCAGTGTATGATCCTGTCCACACTGGCCGGTTTTACTGTGATGATGCTGTGTGAACCTATCCGGAACACAATGAGTTAAATCTGAGTGTGAGTGCTGTAGATCTGACACATAGATGAGCCTGATGAGCGGCTGTATGGGAACAGTGTGTCCTTATTGGTAGCAACCCAGGTGGATGTGTCAGTGTGGGAGTGGCAGGCACGATAAAGAGCCTCCCAGCTGATTGAGTGTGATCCAGATCATCAGCCAGAGAGCACCAGAGAGATTCAGTCTGTGGGAGAGATTGTTTGAGTCTCAGACTGAGGGATGCTGAGAGCAGAGCAGTCCAGAGCACTGTGGTGTGCGAACATGAGGGGAGCGTGCTGGCTCCATACCGGTGGCCAGGATCGTGGTCGTGACAGCTCCTGGAGTGGGGAAGCCGTGGCTGAACCAGGTGGATACTGGTCTGGACGTGTGGCGAGATACGTCCGGGAAGGAGCCCTTGGGGACGCTTGGTGTACCCATGACCCAGGTAGCAAGACCCGGATCTGGGCCCGGTAAGCAGGCAGTTCCCGTATGTGAGAGTGAACTGTGTACCCTGTGCGTAAAGTTTGCCAGGCGGGCATAGCCTCCATTGGGTCTGACTAAACAGTCAGTGAAGCGACCCGTTGAAGAGTATGTGTATTTTATGGCTTATGTAAAAGACCCAGCGAGTGTATGTAGCCCTACGGGAGGCAGATGTATGAATTGTGCCAGGCGGGCATAGCCGCCATTGGGTCCGACTAAGTAGTCAGTGAAGGGACCCATTGAAGTGTATGTAGCCCTACGGGAGGCAGATATATGAACTGTGCCAGGCGGGCATAGCCACCATTGGGTCCGACTAAAGTAGTCAGTGAAGGGACCCATTGAAGTGTATGTAGCCCTACGGGAGGCAGATGTATGAATTGTGCCAGACGGGCATAGCCGCCACTGGGTCCGACTAAAGTAGTCAGTGAAGGGACCCGCTGAAGTGTATGTACCGGTGGTCAGAAGCAGGGGTTAGAAGGGCTCCTAGAGTGGGGAAACCGTGGTTGAACCAGGTGGACACCGGTCTGGACGTGTGGCGAGATATGTCCAGGAAGGAGCCCCTTGGGGATGCATGGCGTACCCATGACTCAGGTTGCTCAATCCCTGCTCTGAACCCAGAGGTGCCACAGGCCATGGATATTTATATGATGGGCTGTGAGCGTGTGGAAGGACGTGTGTGATCCATGACTGCTTATATGATGGATCACATGCAGTGTGTAAGAACCCGGTCAGGCTGGTGCCTGTATTCTGGGGTAGTGTGGAGCTGGGGAAATAAAGCCAGGCGGCTGGTACCACCATTGGGACCCACAGGGCCCGTTGATATATATGGTTTAATATGTGTTATAAATGTATGTGTAACGTTGAGACAGGCCATTGTCTGTGACCACCACGGGAGCTGTTGTTAGTGCTCCAAGGGTTGGAAGGAGAGGTGGTTACAGGTCCTGGGTTACTGTAGTCGTATATGTGCAATACGTGTTCATAATATATGTAATGTATTGTCTAATGTAATGTATTATGTGACGTGCTTATGGTCAATGTTTAATGTACTGCCCGGGTTATGAGTTATATGTGAGCAATAAATGGGTAGTCAAATGCAAACTTATAAGCACGTGTTTGGTGTCGTTATGCAAGCGGGTTCCCCGGGCGCTACCTCATAAGTTCTTTAGATATAAAAGGAAAATTCTAACCAAATCCAAACCCATTTTTGCATTACACATAAGTACAAAAAAACAAGATTTTCCATAGGGGAATAGTGCTTTCTTATTGTACTTGTCAAATGTTATTGAAAACTGTGACGCGAGTCACTACAGAAATAGCTAAGTCTCAGAGGTGAAGAAGCAGACAACAATAATAGAAAGTAAATATAATAGTAATATTACTTACTGGTAGTAAAGGGAGATCAAGACAATCCAAGGTCAGGTACAGGAAATAGTGCAGTAACAGCAAGGGGCAAACAGAGACGAAGTTCAATTCACAAGCCGAAGTCAGGAAAATGAGGAGGACAAAACATAACACAGGAGACAGGCAATAAGAGTAGTCAGGTCACAGGCAAATGGTCAAAGTCAGGTAAGGGAATAAAGTCCGACTTAGTCAGGCACAGAGCACAGGAAGTTCAAACCTACTCGGGCAAAGGCAAGTTTAAAATTGACACTGAATGAAGAGGCAAGCCTGCTTAAGTAGAGGCCTAATCAAGTGAAAGTGAACACAGGTGATTGCAGCACAGATTGAGAGTTTCCACAACAATAGTAACAAATCAAGGGCAGAGTGGATATCATGACACACAACATTAGTACAAACAAGGGCAGAGTGGAGATTGTGACAAAAACATCACCATTGACAAATTAATGTCAAATTTGTAAAGTTGGGCACAGTGGTTGAGAGAAGAAAAGACTCAATCTAACCACTTAAGGACCCAAGTTCACAAGATGAGAAAAATAAAGTAATTGAAAGACAAAATATTTTAGAGTGACTATTAAAGAAGTGAAGGGGTCTTTTTAGAGAGTTGAATTGTTGAATCCAAGAATTTCTCACTTTCAGAAGTTTCTCATAATTATCACAAACATTGCTAGCGAGCTTACTATTATCCACAAAAGTGTAGGTTTTGACATTGGGCTGGGTTTTTTCAAACCTTAGCTGTAGTAATTTTTGCTTTCAAAAGTGTTGTACTTTTAAATAACTTTTTTAGACTACGTTGTCATGTGTGTAAATGAGGAGTAACGCCGTATTTGCCCATTGTATACTGTCATCAGTTTTCCCCTTTGTAGGCTCTATCTCTTAATTTGCAATTTGCAATTCCTTTTTTGCCCACAGAGAGAAGCAGTAGCAGCATGGAGATTATATAGCTTTACTGAGCTGTCTGGATGAGAATAATGCTCTTGGGTAAAATAAAAGACTTGTTAGAAAGCTCAGCGCAATCTTTCTGTGTCTCCCTTTGGTTCTTTCCTCAATCTGCTCCTCACTCCTCCCCTCTCCATAGAGTATATTGGACTATATTACCTGAAACCTTCTTGCTAATGGTCTGTCAAGTCTAAGATAGAGTTGAACTATCTTCTCAGAGTGAATGACAAATTCAGGAGGCAAGGGAGAATGGTAGAAGTGGCTAAGTGGAGAAGGAAACAGATTTCTCTAATATGATACAGTTAAAACCAGAAGTTTACATACTGTGAGGTATACAGTCTTCAGTATAGACTATCCGGATGAGATGGTGTCCCGTTCATGTTCCATCATGTTGGATGGAAAACCAGGGACTGGACTAATTAATCCAAGGAGTTGGGTAACAGTGATAAGGCCCATGCTCGGATTCTCTGTATTGCTAGAAATACAGAAGGGGACGTATAAGGACTTGATGGTCCATCTCTACATTTGCACAGATGAAAGATGCATAATACATAATGTGGGAGTAGTCCCGGTCTTACAGTGTGCAAAGGTAATAAAATAGGACTTGGAAATACTGTGGGATGAGTGCTTAAACAGAGAGGTCTCTACAGAAATTATACGTGTGATAAGTAATGAGTTAACTGTTACAGAGGCTGACAGACCAGAGTTACGGGTGACAAAACAAAATGGTGGGTCTCCCCAACTTAGTGATATTAGGGGTAAAGAGTATACCTCTGGTGTGACTGGTAGTGAAATGACTGACACCAAATCAAAGATGAGTGACTTAATGGTTTGCAATACCATGAGGAGTGACACAGACCCCATATCTGACTGTGACACTACTAAAGTAGAAAGAGAGTTCAGTCAGGAAGACTCAAACGAGTTGAAAAAAGTGCCCCTCTCATTGCCAAAGACGTAAGGGCCACAAAGAAGTTACTTGTATAGCCCTTGCTGAAACTATAATGCGATGCTGTGTGCCTCTATTCAAGTGTGGATCCTCCTTCAGAAGCAGAGGAGATCAGGAAAAAGATGAGGTGACATTGCCAGTAGCAACCTTCAGTGTGACAAGAAACATCAATGAAGATAAGGGGAAAGAGCCAGCCTAGAAGTTGGTAGGTGTGACGTGTCTTGTAACTGAGGAACGGTAAGCCGAGAACCTCATTGAAGTGTATGGTGCCATAGCCGAAAAGGTTGAAGTCTCCAAAGTCTCTGAGGTTAAAGAGATGGAGGGTGTGAAAGCTTCTGAAGGTGATACCGTTGAGACCCAAGAAAGGGTTGAAGATGAGGTTGCCGATGCTCAAGAGAAACATGAAGTGGCAAAGGTCGAGGTTGAAGCAGTGGATATCCTGAGAAAGGCAGAAAATGACATTGCATAAAATAGCAGCGGTGTTGCAGGGCCCCAAGAGGGGGTCGAAAGTGCAGAAGTGGAAGAAGCCACTGGAGAAGGGAAGTATGAAGTACTGCGAGCTCGGCTGATTTGGTGAACGTAAGAGCCGTGATAAGGGATCTCAAGGAAATGCTGCAAGCCCATTTGAAGCAAGAGAGGCTTCAGAGACAGTCTATCAAGAACCAAGTGGGTGCATTGGAGATAGAGAGGTCTGAGAGAACTCTGCTGAAAAAGGAGCAGTTGAAGCAGGAGGAGCTTCAGAGACGAGCCGCTGAGAGGCAAGTAGCTGGGCTGGGGGAAGACATTTCTGAACTCAAAGGACCCTGGCAAAGTGCCAGTTGATGGCCGCCTTGAAGAGGGTGGTGGAGTGACAAGTGTCCCTTCTAGTCAAGCAGGGTGAAGAGGCTAAAAGTCATTTGGCCTTGAAATCTGAGCCAGATAATCGTCTGGAGACCACCGGTAAGACAGAAATTTCTCTATTCAAGTGCCTCGTAGAAGACTTGAGGGAAGAATGCAACATAGGTTCAGTGCATGAAGAGTTTAAGAAGGCCCTGGGAGTCTGTAAGGTTTACTGGTCTTCAAAAGCCAAACAGCTGGTTGTTCTGTCCACAATGAAAGCCACAGTGAAGTGAGTGGCTATTCTGAGTGACATGTAATTACGATGCGTTCACACAAAACAGATGGTCTGGCTGAAGACTGAAGAAGCTGCCAGACAGCTGGAGCTTATGAGGACAGCTCAAAGTCTGTGGGAAGAAGTCGTGGGAAGATGCCTCGTGCACTAGTGAGAAAGCTCATCAGGAGAAATGGCCAAGCCATGCAAATGATGGTAAAGAAGTCCAGTGTGGTGAAAGTGAGTGGTCCACGTGATCACGAAGATGCGATACCGGATGAAGATGGCATGATGTCCTTCTTTGCTGTAGGAATAAAAGAAAGAATATCTTAAACACGTATGGATTCTGATGGAGTACCATGTGACCTACCTGCGAGAAGTAAAACAGCTGACTCTTGCAAGACTGTGAGTTGAGAGGCAGCGTCGCCTGAGCAGCAGAAGATGGCAGCTGTTTTTAATTTGTGAGACCCGGCAAAGAAGGGGTCATCCAAATAATGGAATGGCTTCAGCAGGATTTAGAGCCAAATGAAGAGACAAATGGTTCTCTAGTTAAAAAAGGCAATGAAGAAATACGCCAACGAAGAGACCTTTCAAGACATTCTGAGGATTGTGGGCGTGGGTTTAAAGGTAGTCAGTCCTCTGGTAACTCCACGCAAATGACCCAATATAGTATGAGACAGTACAGAGTCAGACCTGATTCTTGATATGGAGGCAAGTGACTGCACTACTATATTGACCACGGGGGAAGGGGCAGGTCTGGCAAAATTATGACTCGGAAATGTGATAGTGAGTTGTTCACAAAAGGACAGTTGGTGATAGTGAGGAACTGTAGGTCCCTTAGGAATGAGCTGACTAATCAGATTCCAGGAGCTGATGCTCATAGTCGACTGAGAAGGTCCACTCGACTGGTAGGGCAGTGATGGTAATCGTTCACTACTACAAGTCAGAACAGGGGAGAGGGTATGTGAGGTATACCAGCAATGTATATAATCAGTGTGTATGTGGTGCCCCACCGGGTAAGCCGCCACCAGAGGTACTGCATTCCCGCAGTTAGGAAGTGTAGTACCCCTGTTCTCCAGGTGCTGGGATGGTGCAGTTGAGCCCAAAAAGCACAAACACACACACAACCACAACCCGTAGGCCCTGGGACAGTGGGTAGACCCTACGGGAGGACCCAGGTTAATACAAGGGGACAGGGAAGTGTCTGAGTAGAAAGTCAGAGAAAAGAGACCGGAGGAGTAACACCAGCTGACGAGGAGTGGTAGTCGGTTGGTGTGGTGCCGACTCCCGTGGGCTGGAGCCTCTCCACCACGCTCGCCCATGGGAGGGAGAGACTGACCAGCAGAGAAAGAGAAGATCCCTAGGGGTGCAGAAGAGACAGCTATCCCCCATACGCCCGAATCTGACAAAACAGAGGGGTTGGTGAACGATATAGGGACACGGCCCTGAACACGGTGCGGATACTTCATGCCCGAGCCGTAAGCCCGGAGGACCCAGACTTATAATGGGAGCTGTGGCCGAACACCCGACACATCTTGGGGAAGGTGGACAAACTAGGGAGCAGTGCCCGGGAGAGGAATCCAATGGCGACCGGGACACTAATAAGCACCCGTGGCCACCGGTACTTGAGCTCTGTGCTGCAGAGAGCATTGAGAGCCTGGGGAACAGAGCGACGACCCGCTCCCCTCAGAAGAGAGCTACTTCTTATAGCGCCGAGAGAGAGGAAAACCACCAGAGACTGAGACACCTAAAGTGGACAGAAAGAAGCACCAACCGTGGCTTGACTGCACTTCCCCTCTGGAGAAAGAGCTGTACCAGAGACTGTCAGGGAGCGTACCCGGCGGTCATGTTTAACACCTGATTAAAAGTAATGGAACTCAAATTGTAAAGACCGGGCACTACTGGATTTTGTGTTGGGAGTTTCCCCGTGTATCAATTGTCTTAGATGAGGCAGCTATGCACCTGGGTGTGCTCACTCAAGTGCATGTTAAATAAAACAGTCCAGAAAAAGAGGGCACTCACCCATTTGGTGCTTCTTAGGAGTTTATTCCCATTTCAGGGTTCCGTTCAGGATTCCATAAAGTACAATGGAGGGAGGGGGGGGGGGACGTGGAGGGATGCCGGACAACAGCCCATTTTGTGCCCTGAATGGCACTTCTGCTGGTCGGACCAGGGGGGGGCTAGCAGGGGGGCTTTGCATGCGGCTCCTACCTGCGCCGAGCCGCGCATTGCAGGTCTGGGAGCCGGGGCTGCAGAGGAGAGGAGGGGCGGGAACAGCCAAGGGAAGCAGGAAGCTTCCCTCAGTTAACTTCCTCTCCTCTGACACAGGGTCACGGGGGGCCCCCTACAGGTGCTTGAGGGCCCCCTACCCGGTCGGGGCTGAACCAGCTGCACCATGGTAGGTCCGCCCCTGCGGTCACTGTCCCCAGAGGTTCTGAAGCAGCGGCGGCCTCCCTGGCTGCATACCGCAGGTGGCATCACGAATACCCCTATTCCCTCAGAGTTTCCCTGTCATCATTCCCTGTTTATTTAAAATGACACTGCCAGGGTCACGGGATTGGGTCTCGGCCCCCTTCTGTCCCCGTGAAAAGAACCATAGAGAGATGAAATAGAATAACAAGTAACAAGTAACCGCCCGGTTCCCGAGTCTTCCCTGGACCTGGAGTGTTATGTGTTAATCATCGCACTGACCATCCATGTTCTTCCCCATGGGTGTGTCACATCTGATTTAGTGTGACTCCTTCCTGACCACATGGTCTCTGATGTCAGACAGATCCTGTTAGATCTATTTTCCTGCTTGTTCCATGTGGCATTTGTGTATGCTGGAGAGTGGAGCTGGAGCGGTGTGTTTGAAACACACAGAGTCAAGAGACCTGGTCTCTCTACCTGAGACGCCATTAGACCTGGAAGGCACGAAAACTGGAGACCACATCTGGTGAGCCTTACAACCACAAGCTCTGACAGAGCAGAGCTGAGGGAAGCAGCTAGACCCGACAAAGGAAAAAGACTGTGCTTGATATGGACATTAATGTTATTAACTTGCTAAGGGATGTATCTGAAGCCAAGCGGGCATAGCTGCCATTGAAAGGTTCTAGACTATTATGTGTGTAACAATCCTGCCGAGGCACCGAGATGGACTATGCTATAAGCGATTTATGATGATTGAATAAACCGGCTGGACATTTTTTTAATAGAAAAGAGTTGCATGTGTGCTTTAATTGTATGATAAAGTGAATACTCTGAGGACACACATCCATGTGACAGCGGGACAGAACAGGCTGCTATAGGACACGTGTGTCAGGGAGAGGAGGGGAGCATCCTACTTCCCACTGCTGCTCCTGCCCCTCGCCTTCTCTGACCTGCTGGCTTTCCGGCCTGTGTTCCACTGTGGATCGGCTGGTGCTGCCTCCTCCCACTTCCAGCTTTATGCAGTGTGCAGTGGAATGCAGGTCGGCACCTCTTCCTCCTTCTCCTGAGTCTTGAATCTTCAGAGGAGACCCCCGGTGCAGCAAGGGAACGAGGAGAGGTAAGTACAGATTTTTTATTTTAATAAGTGAGTGCACTATGGCCAGAGAATTATGGTGGTGGGGGGGTTCATATATAAGGCTGCACATATAATACTGCACTATAAGGAGACATATGGGGCTGAACATAATAAGGCTGCACTATACGGAAAGATATAAGGTTGCATATACATAATAATAGTGCACTGTATGGAGAGAAATGAGGCTGCAGATATAATACTGCACTACATGGGAGATATAAGGGGGAGAGGGGTCAGTTTGTGAGTCCTTAAAGGATTTAGAACGTTACATTATTATTATTATTATTATTATTATTATTAATTTATATAGCGCTATTAATTCCATAGCACTTTACATACATTTGCAACACTGTCCCTCTTGGAGCTCACAATCTAAACATCCTATCAGTATGTCTTTACAATGTGAGAGGAAACCAGAGTGCCCGGAGGAAACCCACGCAATCACAGGGAGAACATACAAACTACTTGCAGATGTTGTCCTTAGTGTCGTTGGTGGGAATTGAACCCAGGACCTAGGGACCTCAGTGCTGCAAAGGCCACAGTGCTAACCACTTGAGCCCCATTGCATGAGACCCAAACATTTCATCAATGGGGATGCAGGTCTAAATTTTGCACCGGGGCCCGCCAGACTCCGGTTACGCCACTGGCCATGATTGTAGATTGCCCTGCTCGCACCTGCCTTTTCAGCTTTGCACATACATTTTCAATAGGATTGAGATTAGAGTTTTGTGATGGTCACTCCAAAACATTGACTTTGTTATCCTTTAGCCACTTTGTAACCAGTTTGGCAGTATGCTTCGGGTCATTGTCCATTTGGATGACCCATCTCCACCAAAGCTTTAACTTCCTGGCTAATATCTTAAGATGTTGCTTCAGTATTGCCACATAATCTTTTTTCCTTGTGATGCCATCTATTTTGTGAAGTATTCCAGTCCACCTGCAGCAAAACAACCCCATAACATGATGCTGCCACCCCCGTGTTTCACAGTCGGGTCATGACGGGCAGAGGCAGGGGCGACGCGTCCTCACCGAAGCGTCGCGTCCTGCCTCTGCCCGTCATGACGTCGTGGTGGATGGAGATGGGAGGTGACGTAGGACGCTGAATCCCATGCTTCCGGTTTTTGGGGGCAGAATGGCGTGCGCCGCTAATTCACCAATGAGGTGGTGGGTATAAAGCTCGTATACCAAAGCTACCCTGCACCCTTCTTGAAGAAGCTGAGGCGAAACGCGTAAAGGGTGAGCCCCTATAGGACCGGTAATGTTCTGTGACCCCTATTGTATATATACTGTTAGTGGGTTTTAACTTTTTCTTTTGCCTTGGTGCAACATTGGACAATCCTGGAGTATGTGCTGAGTCTAAATAGTCAGTCTGTATATACTTGGGAGGGTGTAATGTTAACCCTTTAGGTTTAGCTACTAATGATTGTAAGTAAGATGTGTTGTGGAACCCAATTGGGAATATAATGTTGTTCTGAAGAGGTGCAACTAATTCATAAACCGCACACATATCCCAAGAAATTCCTGCAGGATTCTTGGTCTAGGAGGTAATCTTTTAGGGAGTGACACTCACCTCCAATATACATTTCAGTGGACTCCATGTAAATATCCTATATAATAATTCCTGCCAGTATTTATATCACGTATTATGTACACACAATGTTTTTATAATAACTGATTTGAATTTTAACAAATAACTTGCACATCACTTGCCCTTTTTTGAGTCATTTGCAGTATTTTTTGTATGCACAATTTTTTGCACATTAAATGTGTGGTCACAAAAAATTAGTTTATTGCACTAGCACTTTAAATGTTTATTACAGATCCCTTTGTGCACTTTATTATTAGTTTATATTAATTCTGGCGAGATTATTACAATGGATATGATATGTTGTATAAAGTCTATGAATTGTACAAGGCATTTTTAACAAATATCCTATATGCCTATTATTATATTTGAGGGGTGTTTGTTTGGTCTCTAATGGGATTTCTCAGAGTAATTTTGTCTATTGTATGTTTTAAATAACTATTCCATATATATATTCAATAAAGTGATATTTATAACCAAAAAAATTCTTGGCTATCAAACTCATTTCATATATAGGTTTTGTTCATAAGGTCGAGTTTAGCCCCTTATAAATTGTTGGCCATAATATAGGTTAATCTTTCCTGAACGGTATGATGGCTGGATATTCACATCTTGTTTGCTCTTGCGTTTGTTTGTACAGATGAACAAAGCACCTTCAGGTATCTGGAAATTGCACCCAAGGATGAACCAGACTCTTGTTGTGGAGCTTGATGACTTAAAATAGGGCATGGTAATTCTGCGCTCCATGATGGACATCTTGGTTTTTAAGTATATATTTAGGGATTTACATAAAAACATGAAAGATGGTAAATCTCACTTATTGAGTCATCAATGGAATATTAGATACTGTATGTCATATGAGTTCTGCATTACTGGCACACAGCTAGGAGGAACAGAGCAGAAGCCAGCACAGTTTATAAATAAGATCTAGTAATCTAATTTTTCAAGCTTTCACAAATCGTCTACTTGTTCACAGAGATAATACATAAAATAATGACATGAACTGCAGACTATACATTTATTCACTACAATGACTACAGGTTATCTCAGGTTATTATTTCCTCATGTAAAGCAGGACAAACTATTAATTATTTTACATAATGCTAGTTTCCATACATTACATTACATAATGATGGAGTGATCATGTATTCATTCTTGCACTACTACGAATACTGTTGATGACTTCACCCCATACTACATGGTATAGTGAACACACATAGCAGCTGCAGGTAACTGACTGCTTAGTTTTGCATGCAAACTGCTGCATACCTGTTAATGATGTGACCACTAATGTTGGACTGACTGCCTCTTTTTAACCACAATGCAGCAGTTTTGTTGCTTGGTATCCTACCAGTGAATATGTTTAAGGAATTAGATTCTGAAACGCGTAAAAGGAGTTGAAGACTGCACTGTATGTTATTTGTGCACATGGATTTCCATTAAAATATTGAACCAAGAAAAGCAGAGTGCCAACCTGTTTATGCCATTTATCGTCTGACTAGATGGAGGCCCGATGCTATTGCATCGAAAAGGCGGTAATGTCATGATGGTGGTGGGCTCTGTGGTGCTGGGGGAGGTGGCCATCTCTCCCCCCTCCCCCCGTGCTGTCTTCTCCCCACTGTATTATCTCCGTTGAGCTCTCTCTCCCTGTGCTCTGTCTCTCTCCCCATGGTCTCTCCCCCTGTACACTCTTCCCCCTGTGTGCTGTCTCTCTCTCACTGTGCTGTCTTCTCTCTGCTCTTTCCTTTGAGTTGTTTTCCACCTGTGCATTCTCCCCCTGTGTGCTGTCTCTCTCCCCCTTGTGTGCTATGTCTCTCCCCCTTGTGTGCTGTCTCTCTTCTCCCTCGGTGCTGTCTCTCTCCCTGTCTGCTGTCTTCTCCTCTCTTTGCTGTCTTGTTTGAGCTGTCTCCCCCCAGTGCGCTCTCTCTTCCCTGTGTGCTTGCCCCTCCCACTGTGGTAATTGTAAAATTAAATCAAAGTATGTAAAAGGTAACATTATACTGCTGGGGTGGGTACACATAGGCTGCTGGTATGGGATCACATACATTGCTGGGAGGGAGGCACATACATTATTGGGGGAGAAGCACATACATTGCTGGGATGGTGTCACATACATTGCTGTGGTGGGGCACATAGGCAGGCTGCTGGGATATGGCACGGGCTGCTGGGATGAGGCACGGGCCATTAAGATGGGGGATACAGGCTGCTGGGATGGGGATACAGGCTGCTGGGATGGGGTGCATAGGCTGCTGAGATGGGGGGCACAGGCTGCTGGGATGGGGCATGGGCTACAGAGATAGGGCACAGGCCATTGGGTTGGGGGGGCACAGGCTGCTGGGATGGGGTACAGACTGATGGGATGGGGTACAGGCTGATGGGATGGGGGCACAGGCTGCTGGGATGGGGAGCACAGGCTGCTAGGATGGGGGCACAGGGTGCTGAGATGGGGCACAGGCCTCTGGGATGGGGCAAAGGCTGCTTGCATGGGGGCACAGGCCACTGGGGTGTGGGTGCAGGCCGCTGGGATTGGGGTACAGGCCACTGGGATGGGGGTACAGGCCGCTGGGATGTGGGGCACAGGCTGCTGGGATGGGCGGCACATACCTCCCCCAGTCTCCACAGCAAAGTAAAGGACTCTTAGTGATGTCACGGTCATGTGAGCAGTCACGTGCACCTGTATCCGCCGATGACTGTGAAATTACCGCAGGTCCTTTGCTCATTCTCCTGCTGTCTTTGTGGCGGGGGAGTAAGCTACAGGTTTGTGAGCGTGCTGCAGGGTGTGGGGACCTGGCAGGGGTGATCGGGCTGCAGAGGTGGGTGCAGTGGGGTGTCGGCCGGGAGTGCGACGATCGCCATATTGGGAGACCCATTACTTGGGTTTTCCAATATGGCGTCCAGCGCCGGTCGGCGCGATGGATTGTGGGATAGGTAGACATCTGGAAGGAAGCAGAAACCACAAGGTGATTATGTACGTAGATTACAATGTGAGCTGTCAAGGAGTGGGATATAGTGTGGTGGCAAGTGAACTGTCATTACGTGGAGATGATGTGTTGGAAGCAGGATAGAACAGGATACATTACAGAGGGTTTGATAAGAGAACATTTTTCTTAGTTATTTAACCTGTTCAGAACATCTCAAAAACCTCAGATATTTTTGGGTGTTTCTGGTATGCAGCAGTTAGCCCATACCAAAAGTGGTTCAAGGAAGCACAATTGGAAAACCGCTGACAGGATCATAGATGCCCAAGTCCTATTGATGGACATAGAAAGTGAAGGCCAGACCAGTCTGAGTATCAGTCTTTACTGGAGTCCTTACACTTTATTAAAATACAGAAATCTTAGGGTGAGAAGATCTCTATGTCATTTCCAAACAATGGAAGCTACAGACTAGAGTATTATTGGAGTATGTGGTGGATGTAAATTATGTGGATGATGGTAAGTTATGTGACAGTACTGCGGTCCATGCTGTAATGCCAATCAATTTTATATGTAACTTTTTTTATGATCGAATCAGCTTTGTGAGTTGAGTTTTCTGGAAGCTTCTTCTGCTGCAGCAGCCACAGACCATCAGAGTAAGAACCACATAAGAAATAGGTGACTGACTTCGGATTGGGGTTAGGGTTGAGGCTTGGATTTGTGTCCTCCCCTTCTCTTTTTGTAATTATGGTAAGGTGGTCACAAATCGTTAAAAGCTGGAGCAAGGAGTTGGGAGTAGTCCAGGGTTAAGTCCCTCCCATGGATGTCCCTATAGGATATTAGGGTGTTGTTTTCCACCTGGTTATAATATGTGTTCCCTCCTATTCTTCCTATCTAACCCCCTGGTATAATATTTTCATAGGGTTTTCTGTTTCAGAGTATGAATACAAGTCACAGCTTGTGGTAAAATGAAAAAGATGTGGGAGATTATGGAACCGAGGACGAACTTGTCCTCCGGAGGTCCATTGGCGCTTAGTGTCTCGGGCTTTGGATGGAAGAAAAAGTTATGATGTTTAACAAAAAGTTGAGAGTTGGTTAAAAGTTACGAGAGTTAAAAGAAGCTGTGGCCGACCCGTCCACCAAAAGAGAATTTGCGTGCTGTGTCGTTATTCGACGGTATGGAAAAAGGGAGTAAACAACTATTCAGGAGGTACGAATATCTGCAGTCCATTGCGTACCAAGAACTCAACCATACAATAATTGCATGAGGCAAACAAGGAGGAATGCAGCACAACACAGCATGCTTGGATTTTACAATTATGTGAGTTCTTGCCAGTCTACCGTTAGGGTTTCCAGACTGAACAGAATAACATTAATCAAAACATAGCAAGTTTAACAAAATAATACCTTAATATCTGCGATCTCTCTTATTCTACAAAAAAAACACATTTTTCTTATACGTAAATGAACTGTTAAGATCCATAAGCCTGACACAGATCTCCCTGAGAATTTGCCTCCAGATCTTATCTTAAATATAATGGGGTGTTACCAGTGTGAGGTATGTATGGACTGACATTTTATCTTGATTATCACACACTGCTATGCAGTGAGATCAGAACTAATACAGAACAGAAGAATGGAGCTTTATCTCACTACAAACACATTTGCATCTACAGCTCTCTCTAGCCTGGCAGCTCTGCTGGAGAGCTGTGCCTGATTAGAACTAACAGTACAGCAGAGATCAATCTTGTCTCATTAAAACACATTTGCAGTGATGTCAGATCTGCTGATGATGTGGCCAGGGCAAGGGGGTACTCGGTCACCGGGGCTGATGGCTTTGTGGGGAGTCACGGGTGGTCTGGATCCCGGGGCCTTGCCCTGGTTATCATTTGAAGTAGATGTTGATGGTGGGGAAGAAGGGGGGTATTTTCAGGGGATCGTGATGCCACCTGTAGTGCCCAGTAAAATGGTACCGGCGCTGCAAGTCGGCTGCTGAGGTGATGGTGGGTGCAGCAGAGTGTGGGACAGCTCCCTACAGGTGGAGCTATTACCTAAGGGCAACGGTGATAGAAATGTGTGGATGAGGGGAGTTGTAGTGCTGAATGATGTTGCAGTTCTTACCCCTCTGCTGAGCTGCTGGTGGTGCTGAGCCCTCCGGGCACTGACGGGAAGAATAACGGAAACCAGTTCAAGTTTAACTCCACTTTACTGAGTATCGGTAGATGGCAAAACAAAACACGGTACAGTTTGGTTTGCAGGGTGATGTTGCCAGCTCAGGATTTCCCCTATGGAGTCTCCAGATGTTCTCTGTCTTTGTCTTTCAGGGTCTCCTTTCTTCCTTACTCTTACCACCCTCGCAGAGCTCTTCCGCCAGCCCCTTGATCTCCCATGGTGGGGAACGGTTGTCCTTTCCCAGATTTAAGAGGAGACCAGTCACTCCCCCGACGTCGGTACTTGGGCCATTACCCCTGTGATCTTGGATCTAGTGTGGTCCTGAGGGGCGAGGTACCTTGTGGCGCTGTCAGCAAGGCGGTTTCTATGGGCCTGCAGCTCATCAGTCTGTGGTCGGGGCTAAACTCCTGGCCGCCTTGGCTTCCTGCGTTGCCGGTGTTCCCTCAACGCGACCAGCCACCTCCAACCAGTCCTGGTCCATTGCCTGCTGTCCTGGGCCCCTACTTAAAGATGGGGCTCCCTCCTGTCAGCTGGGCTGTCAGGCCTGACCTTCCTGCCTGCCTTCCTAGAACCGTCTGAGGTAAACTAAGCTTTTCCTCACACTACCCTATCCTAGGCTCCACCCCCACCCTCCTGGGACCTACTAAATTACCGGCCCCCCTATTCTACGTGTTGTGGTCCTAAGTTGGTGTAAGTACAAACTCCATAAGGTTTTAACCCGAGCTGACAACTTTACAAGGAAAAGAAAACACAGTATATTAAAGTGCAATACTACCCTGTGGCGCCTAGCCGCAGGGGCGCCACACTGACACACACTGGCTGCCATTGAGATGAAAGCTGACACTCTATGACAGGACACCTGCAGTGCAAAGCTATTAGTACAACAAAAGTGCCTCTTTACATTTTAGCTCTGCTGTAATGTGTTAGGCTGGCCTCAGACTTATGTTCCCCGGCGCAGCGACTTGCGGAGGGGGAACGCAAGCTGAGCACATACACCGCCAATTCCTATGTTTAACATGGGGACGCTGGTGTATGCGCTCGGGTGCAGATTGCCATGCGCACCCCGTCCGCAGCCATTGCCCGCCATGTATGATTTGTGCGCATGCTTACGCATGCGCACAAATCATACATTCTCGTCTGCGGAGGGGAACGCAAGTCTGAAGCCAGCCTTAGTTCTGATCTCATTGCAGAGATGTGTGTGATAATTAGTGATTATTAGAGCAAAGTACCAGTCACACATTCATTTAATATAGACTCTGGATGCAGATTTTTAGGGACATCTGTGTCTGGAACATTTAACATATCATTTGCATAAAAGAAAAATGTGGGTTGATCTCACTGACAGATTCCCCCTAAAGATTGGGTTGCTCTAGGGAAATTTAGTAAATACAGTGTTCACCTGTGGTGCCCCTGCGGATTGGCAGCCAAAGTAAGGTACTGCAGCTGGGACATATAGGCAGGACACTTTGTACAAACATCCGACACATCCTTCGAATCCCTAGTCCTAGTTACTCTATGTCAGGCAGGGGATAGGAGGGGAACCGTTTAGAGGGTGGAGCAAGAGGAAAAAACCCGGGAAAGGGGTGGAGGAACTAGATTAAAACCTAGGAACATAAAGTTAGGGGAGCTCAGAGAGAGTTCAGGTTGACGTGGCTGACAAGAGTGAGAGGGTAAGGAACAATACCCCTAAGCCGAGACACCCATAATCCTGATAGACTGTGTAGGCTACAGTGGAAGAACACGGACCAAGCAACCCATGACACCATATGCCCAGTCCAGGTCCGAGGCAACGTCCTGTGGGAAGGAAAGAAGGGGGTCCACGGTGCACCCAGGGCAACAGGGACACCGGAGGACCGGGCCACAGCCAGGGTGCCGGCCTTGTAGAAGCGGCAGGATGCTTTATGCTCTAACCATAAATTAATCGGTGAGGTGAAGGGACTTCATGCCCGGAACCTAGCCTCCAGTCCAGCGAAGGAAAGGCTGTCAAATAGGGTCGGGGAGACAAGCTTAGATCTCCCGGGAAGAGACCCGTGACCTCTGGCCCAGAGCTAGCATCTGGAACCGAGAGAGAGGCCCGGAAAGGTACGAGAGAGGAGGCGTAGTGCCCGATAGATCCCAGCTGCAAGAGAGTTTGAAACGGCATGAACTGTGTCGTGTAACCTGTTGAGCCTCCTGAGTAAAGTACCTGGTTAAGCCTGACGCTGCTAGTGTGAGACTGATATTTCTGCGGCCGCAGCAGAGGCTCACCTGGGGAGCTGCACACTGCAACATCTGGATGCCTCGTTTCCACGTCTGCCCTGGGGACCCAAGCCCTACCCGTGGAGGGCTTAACATTCTGGCTGCCACCATCATCACCATCCCCAGAGGTCTGCACGGCAGCGGTGGCTCACACTGGCCACAGCCCACGGGTGGCGTCACGACTTTAATTTTATTCTTTTTGTTTTAATTTTCACAATTTCCCCTTTTTACTGAACTTACCCGATGAGGGGATCACGGACCGGGTTGCGTCACCACGACATCCCGGAGAGGCCCAAATGACCTCCAGAGGACCCGGTTCTGATTGCCCCACAGTCCTCGTCCGGGGAGAGTCACACCATTGCTGCTCCAGCAATGCCCTGCTGTTGCAGCTTCTTGACTTTTTTGACACACTCCAAAGTTGATGGCACTACTACAGCACATGTGACCACTGCAGCTAATCTCTGGGTTCACTGTAGTTTGCACTAGATAATTGACCCTACTGATTGACTGCAGCCATTACGTTTTGTAGTTGTGACATTACAGCTGCAACCTGTCAACAAAGATCAAGACAGTGGCAGGGAGATATCACTGCAGTAGTGTAGGGCTAGTAATACTGATTTTATTGTTCTTACCGAAAGCAAGTTTATGGGGATAAAAAAACATATTCTTAGAAAATCTGAAGCAGATTTGACGCATCTTGGATTGAATCAATTAATCGATCACTAGGTAAATAAATATGGATATTTTATTTTTTTAGAATTATACTTTACACTTTACTTGAATTTTCACAATATTACTTATGATTATGCTGGATAGATATCCAAAAAGCACCACATTTCTTGTAAGATGAAAGATTCCGCAGATGTCTCATAGCAGGGACAGAGTTAAGTAGTGAATCTGACCTACTTTTATTTTCAAGGAGCAGTAAATATAATTAAAATAGTTACTTAACCCTATCATTAATAGTGTGAGAGTCTAGGTTGGCTGGTGTACCATGCAATGGATGTCATGCTGGATCGCAGGATGTCTAGAGAATATTACTGTTCTTATCGAGTTTCTGCAGCTGGTGCTGGAGGTCTGACAAGATCACAGATAGCAGAAAGCCGTTAGCAGGACAGATTATAGAACGGAAATAGAAGGACATTGTGTGTATTAAAAAATGAAGAATACGCACTACACATAGCTAAAGAAGTTTACTATGAAGACTACTCCCACTGTA
The DNA here is from genome assembly GCA_033576535.1 of Allobates femoralis. Taxonomy (NCBI): domain Eukaryota; kingdom Metazoa; phylum Chordata; class Amphibia; order Anura; family Aromobatidae; genus Allobates; species Allobates femoralis. Next base: position 333,662,068 of record JARQOC010000006.1, read on the forward strand.
TGCTTACGTTTTCTCTCCTTGGTAGTATAAATATATATATACACCATGTTCCAAATTATTATGCAAATGTTCTTTTTCTCTGATTTTCCTAAATGGTCGGTGCAAATGACAGTCAGTGTAATAAAAGTCATCACCGTTAGAGTATACATGAATTGTGTTGAAGAAACCTCCCAATGATAACAGTATAATCTTCAAAATTAAAAAAACCCTCTAAACGCACTGCTCCAAATTATTATGCACAGTAGAGTTTCTAAACATTTCATATGTTTGAATGAACTGAAAATGCTCATTTATTGAATTTGCAGCATTAGGAGGTCACATTCACTGACCACATATCTGATTCACATATCTTTGATATGACCTTCACAATTTTGCATCCATTGAACTTGTAAGTTTCTTGTATTTCTTTGCATGATGTCAGAATAGCCCCCAGAGCTGCTGTTTTGATGTGAACTGCCTCCACCCTCATAGTTCTTTTGCTTGATTATACTCCAAAGGTTCTCTATAGGGTTGAGGTCAGGGGAAGATGATGGCCACACCATGAGTTTATCTCCTTTTATGCCCATAGCAGTCAATGGCACAGAGGTATTCTTTGCAGCATGAGATGGTGCATTGTCATGCATGAAGATGATTTTGCTCCTGAAGGCACATTTTTGCTTTTTGTACCATGGAAAACAGTTTCTCAATCAAAAACTCTATATACTTTGCAGAGGTCATTTTCACCACCTTCTGGAACTTTAAAGGGGCATCCACCAAACCATCCACTAAGCCATCCATCTGGACCATCCAGGGCTACTCGGCACTCATCAGTAAACAAGACTATTTGAAAATTAATCTTCATGTATATCTGGACCCACTGCAACCGTTTCTGCTTGTGAGCACTGTTTAGGGCTGGCCGAATAGTAGGTTTATGCACCACAGCAAGCCTTTGAAGGATCTTACACCTTGAGGTTCGAGGGACTCCAGAGGCACCAGCAGCTTCAAATATCTGTTTGCTGTTTGTAAGGTCTTTTTAGCAGTTGCTCTCTTAATCTGATGAACTTGCCTGGCAGAAACCTTCCTCATTCTGCCTTTATCTGCACGAACATGTCTGTGCTCAGAATCAGCCACAAATCACTTCACAGTATGATGATCACACTTAATTTTTCGTGCAATATCTAATGTTTTCATCCCTTGTCCAAGGCATTGCACTATTTGTTGCTTTCGGCAGCAGAGAGATCCTTTTTCTTTCCCATATCACTTGAAAACTGTGCCTGCTTAATATTGTGGAACATTGAGTTTTCCTTTTATTGGGCTCACCTGCCAACTAATTATTTACAGATATCTGAGATTGATTTCAGTGATCCAAAGGACCCTGAGACACAATACCATCAATGGGTTTCATTAAAAAAAAAAAAAAAAAAGCACTATGACACTTAAAACCAATTTGCATAATAATTTGGAACATGGTGTAAAGTTGATTAAGCTTGTAATGCCAACTATCACGTTATTAAAGGAATTATATTATAAACAACATTTATCACCTATCCTGATAGATGTATGATCACTAGGGACTAGGGGATTAGGTTCAAAGACCTTCACAGATTATGACAATAGAAGCCCTAAATCCTGTGCTTGAATGGAGCAATAGTAAGCATGTGGAACCACCACTCCTATAGATTGGAGAAGTGATCACAAATATGCACTACCTCTGAAATCACACAGCAAATCATAAGATCCCATTGTTCAGATTTTGAGAATCACAGCAGTTGGACCCCTAGCCAAGGGTAATTCTAGCTTTTCTGCTGCATGAGGGGAAAATTTACATGGCAGCCTTTCCAACAGTGCAATGAAACATGCAGTGAATAAACACAATTCTATCATTGTTTTTTGGGTTTTATTTTTATGGTATTCATTCATTATTATTTAGTCCAAGTAGAAGACTTAAATTCCTAGTGTTCTCCAGTCCTTGGCTGGGGACACATATAGAGCATGCACACTACCCCTTTAAGAGGTGTAGCGTGTGCGTGCTCATGGCGTAAGCTAGTTCCCAGGGGACCTGTGCTGCGTGTGCGAGACAGGGTACGAGAGAGATACCGCGGGACTGGGGGTAAGTGCGCCAGTGACCCTGCTGCAGAGTCGTCTGTGCTAACGTTACTATGGCGTATTACCGTATTTGTCATCTGTATTTTTGTTGTGTAAGGTATGGAGAATTATTTGGGTGCTTAATGGCGTATTATTTGTTACAGTAAGGTGCTATATACCATTATTTGGACATTGTATGGCACATTATTTGGAGGTTATTTCTCCATTGCATGACTTCATCATTTGGACATTGGTGTATTATATATTGGCATTAATTACAAACTGCTCACCACGCTTATTTAAGTTTTGCATTAGCATTTTATTGCAAAAATAAAAGCGCATGAGCAAAAAATGAGAGGAAAGCAGTGCAGTGCCAATACTGCAGATATCAACATCTGGCCTATTTATGTGCTGCTCAAATACCCATGCTGTAAGTCTGTGACAGGGTTGAATTTTTTAGGGGGAAGGCACTAAAATACATTTCAGGAAGCGGAATATGACATATTTGTGCACCTTTATTGACTGTACAATACACTGCAGTGCAGAGATGGCCTGTTACAACATCCAAGCCCATGTACCTGCATTGCAGAGAAGCATCAAATACCAAGGTTTCATTTCTAAGCCAGATTATTACTTCCAGATCAGCACCAAATGGAAAGAGCAACACAAGGACAGCAGAAGCTCCAGATTTACATGGAACCTGTCTGTCAAAACGATTTTACTGATAAAACTAGTAGTGTGACTGTATAATTTGTAGAACAATAAAGTCAATACCTATCTTGTGGAAATCCAATCTATCAAGAACATTAAGTGATCCACCCCAGGGCCCTTGGGGTACCCTGTCCCGGGCGGTTGTAGTAGGGGATGTCACAGGTGGCTTGCCCGAGCCTGTGGCCCTTGTGGTTGCTGAAAAACGGCAAAACAAAAAGGGGAAAAATAAAATAAAAGAAAGTCTCGTGACGCCACCTACGGTACCTGGTAAAGATACCGGCACTGCTTTCAGACTTCCAGGGATGGTGATGCTGCATGGTGAGGCAGTATGTAGAATAGGGATTTTTCACAGGGAAGCAGCTCTGCACTCAGCCTTGTCTCTAGTGCTGCAGGAGAAGGCGGCTCATCAGGTGGAGCTACTGGCAGGCAGTCTACGTTAAGGGCAGGATCAGGGGCCGTAAAGCACACACACCGAAATGTCCGACCTTTTACTGTTGTTGTGGCAAGGTAACATCCAGCTACACTCAAGGGGGTCGGGAGACACTTCAGGATTTCCACACCTGGTGAGTTTGAGGCCTCCATTTCCTTGTGTGTGTGATGAAGTTCAGGCCTGCCTGAAACCTGGCCTGACCTCCCCTGTGTCTCTCACTTGTATTGCAGGCGGTGAGAACTCTCTGCTGGCTGCCACTGTCTCTCCTGCAGTTCCTGGCTCGTGGTTGCTGTGCTACAAGTGTCCCAGGAGACTGAAGTCTTCTTGGTTGACCGGTGTTTTCTGCTGCGCTAAGTGATCCTTGGCAGACTCGGACTCCGGTGTCCGGGATGCTTCCTGAGGTTAACCGGTATGGTTCCTCTGCCCCCACTCGGTTCCTCGCCTTGACTCCAACCCTCACTCTCGGGTTCCTGCACTGGCTAGGCATGCCTCTGGCATGGGCCTAGTGTGGCTCCGTTCACCAGGATGTCTTCACAGTCCTCCCTGGAACTGCACTGCCTAACTCCTCCCCGAGCCTGAATTTATAGGGGACCTTGCCTGAAGGCAGCAAGTAGAGCTCCCCCTTCAGGTCTGGGGTGGAAGGTGTTGCATGTGTAGGGTACCTAATGTGGAAATCCCTTTGTGCACCAGGTGGTTCTGTGGCTACCTATACCGCAGGGTGCCACATAAGCTTTGAAGCTACATGAAGATTGGCCTGAAAATACATTTGGGTCCTAGATGTCTAGGACTGCAGCACTGGACATGCACGACTGCGCTTAGTGCCTGGGCTTTAATCATACCAACTGTTGCTTGATTGACAACGTTCCCAGATGTCTGGTGTAGCAAGAATCAGTGGAGGTGATTACAGATCAGGAACTCAGTAAAGCCATTGTTTCTCAATACAAATGTCTGAATCGATTCACAGGACCCAATTCAGTGGCCAAATTAGTACTCTGTGGCCGTTGGATAGGAGCTTCGAGAACCACCTCCTTTCTTATGGCATCCATGATCTCCTCTTTTGGTTAGTCGGCCTGTTGTGATGTCACATGTGCATCATGCAGCAATGATGATGTCATGCAAGCAAGCTACTCAAAAAAGTAACAGGGATGTCATGAAGTAGGTAATGGTTATGAAAGCTCCCATCCAACAGTCAGAGATTACTGACTTGGCCACTGAACAAGATTTTGCAAGTCAATTCACACCACTTCTACACCTCATCCTTTCTGATTCATATGTTTACTAGGGTATTTAACTAAACTCATGCTGTGAGAATACATGTAAATAGCTACATTTCTGAAGAAAGTTTCCCTTAAAGGGAACCTGTAATGAAAATAAATGCTTATAATCTGCATTTATGGGGTTAATCTGCTGATTAATAGCACTTTGACACCATATGGCAGCCGCATTGAGAGACTAGTTGCTGGGAGGAAATTAACTTTATTTCTCCTGTCAACCTCTGGCTTTCAGTCATGGGGCCATGGCCGGCCTAGATTCAATGACCGCTCTGTGCATAGCAAGCGATAGCTATAACCCGGGCTTTTTTTGTACCGTAACGGGCCGGTACACCGTACCGGAAAATCCGGGAAAACCTGGTGCGATCCGGTAGGCATACTGGAATATCTGCTGCCTGCCGCCCCCCCGTGGTCATCGCGCCCTCCCGCCTCACCTCACTAGTAGTGGTGCTGCACTGCTGGTGCATGACACTGACTGAGGTCGGCGGGGACAGATGCCGGATGGAACAGGACCTGCCATGACATCACGCACATGTGACTCAGGTGGGCGGAGCTACATTTTGCCCGGGATGAAGAATGCCTTATTAGGAACTGGGACTGACTTTACAAGGTACATGGGTATGCGTGCAGAGGACGAGGGTGTGTGCAGAGGACGCAGGGGGTGCAGAGGACGAGGGGGGTGTGCAAAGGACTAGGGGGGTGTGCAGAGGACGAGGGGGTGTGTGCAGAGGACGAGGGGGTGTGCAGAGGATGAGGGGGGTGTGCAAAATCGAGGGGGGTGTGCAGAGGACGAGGGGGGTGTGTGTAGAGGACAGAGGGGGTGTGCAGAGGACGAGGGGGGTGTGCAGAGGACGGGGGGGTGTGCAGATGACGTGGGGGGTGTGGAGAGGACGAGGGGGGTGTGCAGAGGAGAGGGGGGTGTGCAGAGGATGTGGGGGGGGGGTGCAGAGGACATGGAGGGGGTGCAGAGGACGTGGGAGGTGTGCAGAGGACGTGGAGGGGTGTGCAGAGGACATGGGAGGTGTGCAGAGGATGTGGAGGGGTGTGCAGAGGACGTGGAGGGGTGTGCAGAGGACATGGAGGGGTGTGCAGAGGACATGGGAGGTGTGCAGAGGACATGGAGGGGGGGTGCAGAGGACATGGTGGAGTGTGGGCAGAGGACATGGTGGTGCACAGCACGGAGCTGAGGACATGGTGGCACACTGTCTGTGCACAGAACTGAGGACATGGTGGTACACTGTCTGTTCACAGAACTGAGGACATGGTGGTACACTGTGCACAGCACGGAGCTGAGGACATGGTGCTACACTGTCTCCCGCCGCCTTAAAATCGGTCTGTTTCTCAACCAGGAGAGTCGGACAAGTGACATCTGTTTTTTTGTCCATTTGGCATCCAACTGCTGTGTGAGTGTCCGACATTTCTCTCAGATTCTCAGATCACATCCGTGTGCAATCAATCCGTGTTTTTTCTCAGCTGCTATTAGTGTAGAATCATTTACAGGAACATTTTACAGTTGTCTCAGCTGCAGAATGATAATGTATCAGTGAAAAAAACTGATGCCTCTCGGATGGTCCGTGTGCTGTCAGTGTGCGGTATGTAATTTTGTCAGACACATAGACTTGCATTGCTGAGTCTCGGTGTGAATCGCACACTGTCGCAGCATGTTGCAACTTTTTTCTCATCCTGAATCTGGATGAGAAAAAAACGCCCGACACTCGTCATTGTGCTCTCAGAGATTGATTGCAATGTGAGAAAATCACACATTGCACTCATCAGAGTTTCACACCAGTGTGTCCGTACCCTAATACTAAAATCCATATAGTAATCCTACTGGTATGGGGAGGGTGTATGGCTCAGTTAGTACACACTCCATACTTCTTGTTATTAACCAGTTAATGCTCTCTTGTCCACCGCACTGCAGTGTGAAAAGAGGACGACAGCAAGACAGACAGCAACACGGCGTCAGAGAGCCCCTGACCTCGAAATAGAAGATCTTCAGATCACGGTATTGTGACATAATATTAAGAATAAAGTTTTTTTGCACTTATATTACACTATGAACTCCATAGCATGGCAGTGAAAATGCTAACCCCTGAGCCACCGAACAATGCTAACCACTGAGCCACCGTATACAGTACTAACCACTGAGCCACCGTATACAGTGCTAACCACTGATCCACCGTATACAGTGCTAACTACTGAGCCACCGTATACAGTGCTAACTACTGAGCAACCGTATACAGTGCTAACCACTGAGCCACCATATACAGTGCTAACCACTGATCCACTATATACAGTGCTAAATACTGAGCCACCGTATACAGTGCTAACCACTGAGCCACCGTATACAGTGCTAACCACTGAGCCACTGTATACAGTGCTAACCACTGAGCCACCATACAATGCTAACCACTGAGCCACCATATACAGTGCTAACTACTGAGCCACCATACAGTGCTAACCACTGAGCCACCATATACAGTGCTAACCCCTGAGCCACCATATACAATGCTAACCACTGAGGCACCATACAGTGCTAACCACTGAGCCACCATACAATGCTAACCACTGAGCCACCATATACAGTGCTAACCACTAAGCCACCATACAGTGCTAACCACTGATCCACCGTATACAGTGCTAACCACTGAGTCACCATATACAGTGCTAACCACTGAGCCACCGTATACAGTGCTAACCACTGATCCACCGTATACAGTGCTAACTACTGAGCCACCGTATACAGTGCTAACCACTGAGCCACCGTATACAGTGCTAACCACTGAGCCACCGTATACAGCGCTAACCACTGAGCCACCGTATACAGTGCTAACCACTGAGCCACCATACAATGCTAACCACTGAGCCACCATATACAGTGCTAACCACTGAGCCACCATACAGTGCTAACCCCTGAGCCGCCATATACAGTGCTAACCCTGAGCCACCATATACAATGCTAACCACTGAGCCACCATACAGTGCTAACCACTGAGCCATCATACTATGCTAACCACTGAGCCACCATATACAGTGCTAACCAGTGAGCCACCATACAGTGCTAACCCCTGAGCCACCATATACAGCGCTAACCCCTGAGCCACCATATACAATGCTACCCACTGAGCCACCATACAGTGCTAACCACTGAGCCACCATACAATGCTAACCACTGAGCCACCATATACAGTGCTAACCACTAAGCCACCATACAGTGCTAACCACTGATCCATTGTATACAGTGCTAACCACTGAGTCACCATATACAGTGCTAACCTCTGAGCCACCGTATACAGTGCTAACCACTGATCCACCGTATACAGTGCTAACTACTGAGCCATCGTATACAGTGCTAACCACTGAGCCACCGTATACAGTGCTAACCACTGAGCCACCGTATACAGTGCTAACCACTGAGCCACCATACAATGCTAACCACTGAGCTACCATATACAGTGCTAACCACTGAGCCACCATACAGTGCTAAACCCCTGAGCCACCATATACAGTGCTAACCCCTGAGCCACCATATACAATGCTAACCCCTGAGCCACCATATACAATGCTAACCACTGAGCCACCATACAGTGCTAACCACTGAGCCACCATACTATGCTAACCACTGAGCCACCATATACAGTGCTAACCACTGAGCCACCATACAGTGCTAACCCCCTGAGCACACATATACAGTGCTAACCCCTGAGCCACCATATACAATGCTAACCACTGAGCCACCATACAGTGCTAACCACTGAGCCACCATACAATGCTAACCACTGAGCCACCATATACAGTGCTAACCACTAAGCCACCATACAGTGCTAACCACTGATCCACCGTATACAGTGCTAACCACTGAGTCACCATATACAGTGCTAACCACTGAGCCACCGTATACAGTGCTAACCACTGATCCACCGTATACAGTGCTAACTACTGAGCCACGTATACTGTGCTAACCACTGACCCACCGTATACAGTGCTAACCACTGAGCCACCGTATACAGTGCTAACCACTGAGCCACCGTATACAGTGCTAACCACTGAGCCACCATACAATGCTAACCACTGAGCCACCATATACAGTGCTAACCACTGAGCCACCATACAGTGCTAACCACTGATCCACCGTATACAGTGCTAACCACTGAGTCACCATGTACAGTGCTAACCACTGAGCCACCATATACAGTGCTAACCACTGAGCCAACATATACAGTGCTAACTACTGAGCCACCGTATACAGTGCTAACCACTGAGCCACCGTATACAGTGCTAACCACTGAGCCACCGTATACAGTGCTAATCACTGAGCCACCATATACAGTGCTAACCACTGAGCCACCGTACTGTGAGTGTATGCCCTTGTGGGTGTATGCCTCCCCCCTGAAAATAAGACCGGGTGCAACATTCGGAACAAACATATTAATATATTAAATATATTAATCTCGCCCGGCCCCTGACGGCAGCCCGCCTCCAACCCCGCCCCCAGGTCCCACCCCCCACTCCCCCTCGGCTCCGAGAGGCGTTCCAGGAAATATTTTTTTACAAAAAAAGCACTGGCTATAACCATGCAAGTTGCATTGCTTTTTTTCTTTTAAATGGCAGATTTCTTTTTAAAGTAAACTGGAGTTCTTATTTTTCTGCTTGTTTGTCGCCATCAAACCACAACTTTAGGCTATATTCACAAGGTGCGGTCCTTGTGCATTTTTTGCTGTCATTTTCCAAAAATGTGGTAAATTTCCCATGTTTTCCATGTTTTTCCTGCATTTTTGGAAAATCGCAGCAACAAAAACTTATTGGGAATGTAATGTATGAACATGGACTTTCCTTCTTGGTTTTGTAGTCCAGATATGGACCATGATGCGTGTACTGGCCGTTGGTCTACTGACCCGAACTGGACAGATTCATAGGCATATATTGTCAACTTTGGGTCAGGAGACCTGCAGCCACTCCATGCGCCACAGTCTGTACTGAGACTGTGAAATACGAATGTGTGAATCCAGCCTTGCACTAGGCATTCCCATGATACAATAGTAGTACTGGGCAGAAGTTTGGCAAACCACCTTTACAAAAGCAATGCTATTAAATGTTTTATCTTTCTAATATATTTCAATCAACATATTATATTACTGTGTACTTATAAACAATCATTTTGCCTTTCTACAAAGTTACCGTAATTATTTTGTCTTCTCTTTTCTCCACTTGATGTAGAAACACTTTTCCCTACATGAGTCATTCCCCTCTTCAACTCCTGACCCCTTGCTATCGACTTTTATTGTGTTGACTCTCCATTTCTACATAGAGGATTCAGCTAGTATATTTTGCATCACTTGATTCCACAGACCTATTGGAAAAGAGAAAAATGACCTAGGTAAAAGGGCAAAATGGGCAACTCAAAGTACACAGTACTATGTAATATGATGACTGCGATATATTGAGAATTTTTTTGCGAGTTCTTCTTTAAAAGGTCTGACATGTCCACTCCAGGGCCAGGGAAGACTCGGGAACAGGGCAGCAGTTGTTGTTCTTCACTTCTTTGTTCTTTTCACTGGGACAGACGGGGGCCTAGACCCGGTCCCGCGACACTGGCGGTGTCATTTTAAATAAACTGGGGTAGATGACGTGGGATGACTAGGGAAAGGGGTATTCGTGACGCCACCTGTGGTATGTGGCCAGGGCAGTCTGCCGCTGCTTCAGGACCTCTGGGAGGATGACCGGCAGCTTGGATGTAGGAGTCAGTTTGTACCTTGGCAGATGTTCACTTGGTCATCAGTACCCAGATGTCTCATGCAACCTCTGCGGCCGATGGTTGCCGATAAAGAAAGTCTCACACACCACAGCTGCAGTTCTGTTACTTTTACTTGGTGATTTCAACATGGCCACTGGGTATGTCCCTTACCAACCTCCTGTTCAGCGTTGTCGCCAGAACTGGGTTAGTGCAGTCGAGCCTCAGTTGGTGCCCCTTTTCTGTCTCACTAGGTGTTTCCTTCTCTGGTTTTCCCCTCTCTCTCAGCGCTATAAGGGGTTGTTCTCTTCTGAGGTGAGCGTGACACCGCTCTTCCCCCCAGCTCTCAGTGCCTCTGCACACAAAGCTCAAGTACCAACAGCCACGGGTGCTCTTGTACCCCTCCCAAGCACTGCTCCCTAGTTTGGCTGCCTTCCCCAAGTTGTGTCGGTGTTCGGCCACAGCTCTCGTTAGTAGACTGAGGCCTCCAGTTCAACGGTTCGGGCATGAAGCTTCCGCGGGAGAGTTCAGGGTAGGGTTCCTGTGTTGTTCACCAGCCCCTCTGTCTCGCCAAATACAGACATACGGGGATCTAGTTCTCGTTCTGTACCCCAAGGGCTCCTTTCTTCCTCCACACCTCTTGGTCTTTCCCTCCCGGGGTGAGCATGGTCGTGCTCCAGCCCATGGGAGTCGGCACCACACCGCCTCCTTTGCCTATGGTCTCTCCTCTCCAACTCTATACTGACTACACTGCCCCATCCCCCTTCTTGAGCCTGGGTCCTCCCTTCAGAGTCCACCCACTGTCCCAGGGGCCTATGGGTTGTGTGTGGATTCCTTCCACAACCCAAAAATATCTACTGTATTCATATACATGTACAGACAGAACTGTGAAATTATTACAGTAATACAAAATACTGTACAGTAAAATGTAATCATTCAACCCCCAATATCCTCTTGGATCACCCATCATCCCCATGCAGCCCACAATATCTCCATCATCCCCTTGCAAGCCCCAATATCCCTTTGCAGTTCCCCAATATCCCTTTGCAGCCCCTATCATCCCCATGCAGCCCACATCATCCCCATGCGGCCCCCAATATCCCCATCATCCCCTTACAGCCTCTAATATCCTTCTGCAGCCTCCATCATCCCCCAATATCCCCATCATCCCTTTGCAGACCCCAGTTTTTTGTCCATTAAAAACTTACAAAAATTACAATGGTTGCATAGACAGGGCGGGGGAGAAAGACGCATTTTGAACGCTCGCTTACATTCTTTGTCACAGCTATGCTAAAGTTCTCCAGCTGTGATAAAGAACATAAGCGAGCTTTCGAAATGTGTCTTGCTCCCCCGCCCTGTCTGTGCAACCATTGTAATTTTTGTAGGTTTTTAATGGATGAAAAATAAAGAATTACCAGGCACTGGAACAACAACCCTTTTTTTTCTTGAGCACATTATCTGGTGTGGATCCACCTGGTTCCGTGCAAGCTGGATTTCAAACACTAGGTGAGCTGGCTTTCCTCTTACTATATGTGAGCCCCCAATATTCCTATCTTCCCTATGCAGCCCCCAATATCCCCATGCAGCCCCAATATCCCCATGCAGCCCCAAATATTCCCATTATCCCCTTACATTCCGCATCATCCCCATGCAGGCCCCATTATCACCATCATCCCCATGCAGTCTCCATCATCCCCATGCAAAATCATCCCCTTGCAGCCCCAATATCTCCTTGCAGTCCCCATCATTCCCATGAAGCCCCTAATATCCCCATCATCCTCTTGCAGCCCCCAATATCCCCTGGCAGCCTTCAATATCCCAATGCAGCCCCCAATATCCCAAAGCAGCTCCCAATATCCCCCTCATCCCCCAATATCTCCTTGCAGCCCCCAATATCCTCATCATCCCCTTGCAGCCCCAATATCCCCTTGCAGCCCCCAATATCCCCTTACAGCCCCCATCATCCCTATGAATCCCCCACCATACCCATGCAGCCCCCAATATCCCCATCATCCCCTTGCAGCCCCCAATATCCCCTTGCAGCTGCAATCATCCCCATTCACGCTCCATCATCCCCATTAAATGAAACACACACAAACACACTCTCACCAATCCACCGCTGCGGCGCTGTATTCCGGGCCGCCGGGTGTCGCACTCAGCTCTCTCAGCCGCTGTACATGTATGAGAAGTCGCTGGCCAATCAGTTTCCGGCTGCTGGCGTCTGATTGGCCTGCGTCTCCCGTACTTGTACGGTGGCTGAGAAAGCTCAGAGCAGAGGACAGACAGCAGTGCTCTGAGCTCTCTCTGCTGCCGGCGGCTGAGAGAGCTCAAAGTAGCGCTGGAATTCTGTAAATACAGCAGTGGCATGTGACGGACAACGGCGGCAAGCGGGTGGGCAGGCAGCCAGTAAATACTGCACCTAAATACATAATAAATAATAATAAATACACACTGCACATAAATACACATGCACAGTATAAATAATACCAGGCAGCCAGATGCTCGTAATCCAAATCATTGCTCGTTAATCAAGTTACAATTTTTCAGAAATGGCAGCTCGTCTTTCAAAATGATCGCAAATAAAGTTACTCTGAAATCAAGGTTCCACTGTATTGTGTAAAGAAGCCATTGTCACCCAGTTAGTATATAATACAACCAGAAAGTGAACTGAGAATTGCACATCAGGTGTTCTGTTACTTTAGTTGTATTTATACATTCTCAAGCAAGCAAGAACATTTTTATACATTTATCTACGCTCATGTTAATCACTGTCATGAAATGATACAATTGTGGTCACTGTGATTTAACAAGATTTTGTATCCATCATAAAATTCAATATATCTTTTAAGAAAAAGTCAATTCTAAGACATTGATTTCCTGGGAGGTAGAAAAGATGGATGCGTTTGTTATAGCTTGTACAATAGCTGGACTTTTCTTTTCGGAATTTCAAAGAATTTGGAGAAAGGGACATTTAAGGAAAGGGGATAATTATGATGTCCAAATGATAAAAGTTTAAAAGACAAAAAACTGTAGGCTTTAATTGAAGGATTCACATCTGTGTTTTGGAGCCATTCCTGGTTTCGCTTACAAATACTGATGAAACACTAGTGTGAATATAGCTTAAGACTGCTTTTAAATAATAGGGAGTATAGGTATGTCTGACACCAAACCGGGGGCCGGGACTTCACTGGCTGGCTTTTGCTTCGTCCTCCTTGTCACGGAACCGCGCCTGCCGAAGCGGGGCCCGGTGGTGCAGATTCAAAGGAATATTGGCTGAACAGATTTAAAGGTTGTTTAATTTGTGACGCCACCTGTGAGTGTTTCCGGTGATGTCCACCGGCGCTGCTTGGGCCTACGGTTGATGGGATGCAGCAAGATGGAACACTCCCCACAGGCTGAGCGGTAATCCCCGGAGCCAGGAGCTGCACAAGATGTTGGGAGGCAGCTGCGGTTACCTTCCACTTGCGGAGATGGACAGTTCTAAAGAAAGCACGGACACTGATAGTCTCTGTAACGGGTACTTTACTGTAACCAGCAGGTGATACATGGCATACAGTTCTCGGGTAACGGACCGCGTGGACTCAGCAATCACCAGTGTTTCTCAGAGCTCCGCGGTGTTCCTCCATTCTAACTAGTTTGTGTTGCCGTTGTCGCCCTGAAGTGCCAGATCAGGTACAAGGAGGCTGCTTCAATTTCCCTACCGGGGAATTCTGGCCGGATTTGTGGGGAGCCTTGGGTCCTTTTAGTGGGTACTCTGCTGGCTAGACGACTCTGTGAGTGCGGCGGTGGGGTGCTCCTGTAAAGCGGTCCCTCCACTCCTGGTTTGCATGGCAGTGATAAACGACTCCCAGCTTCGGAACCAGTAATCCGGTTGTAAATGGGCACGGGGATGTTTTGACCCGTATGCATTCGCCCAGGGTCCGGTTGTTGAGGCACCGGAGTAATGGCGCCCAACCGGGGTGATGGCCAGGGGGCTACACGGAACTGTGCAGGCTCCCTCTCCTAGGTTGCAGAGCTTGTTCTTTTTGCTCCCTTCTCTTCATTGCCTTTCAAGTTCTCCTCTACACTCTACCTCTACACTCCGCCCACCAGGACCTTATTGGCCCTCTATGCTGATGTGCATATAGGGTATGGAGCTCTGAGTTTTAACTGTGTCATTGCTTAGTCAGAGAATATTGCTGCTGCTGTCTTGGCTGCAATACCCTCCTGTGACGCACTCGTTGCGGGGCGCCACACTCCCCCTTGGTGAATTACGCTTGTCCCCAAGTGTCGCGCTACCCAAACATTACAGAGAGATTTTTTTATTTTTATAAGCAGGTAATAAAAGAACACTTTTATTAATAACAGGTATACACATATAAACTGGTATGCAGCAGGTTAACCTTTTTGCGGACCCGGCGGGCGGTCGGCTGTCCTTAACATGAGTCCAGGCTTTAGCCGCCGGGCCACGGTATTAGCGGTTAAACAGGGAATGAAGTCAGTGATAAAGTTCAAGCGAGTCACTTATGAAGGGAACTATTGCGCACCCGTATAGCGAACCAACCGTCGCAACAAGCGTGGCGCTCGTAGGTGATTATGTCCCCTCTATACAAGTCACGATCTGGATGTCCCCTCGGCAGGTGTGACTCTACATCGCGTCTCCCCACGAATATCTCCTCGTACACTCCCTCTTCCCTGGTGAAACCCCACCCGTTAAATAGATTGAACAAGGTCACTCTACCTTCCTTTCAAGTTCCTCAGGTAACAGGGGTTGGCGACGAGCCTCGGCACGAGCCTCCATTTTGGCGCGTTCACGGGCTCGCCACTCTGCCGATGACGTATGTGATCGTCGGTACGAACCGGAGTGTTGGACATACAGTAGTTCTTACGATGCAGGGGTTGCCGGTAAGCTTGGGCTTGGCGGGAAGTCTGGATGGGCGCCCTGGTAAATGGCACCGGGGAAGGCGCCGCAGCTGCACCCGACCAACATAACGGAGCTGGTCGCTCGGCCGGAGGTTCCTCAGTATCTCCCTAGGCAAAACCAGTGTAGAGGTCCTCAGCGGTGCTGTGGGTCTCGTCGTCGTCATCATCCTCCACTCTCTTGATGATTACATCGGGCTGCGTCTTGGGTGCAGATGCCGGACTGGATTCTTCCGGGCGGATGGGTGGTAATGCTGCGGGGTCCTCTTCGGGGTCATCCTGCAGGGCTTCCAGGCTGCCTGCTTCTTCATCGGTGACTTCGGGCAGTGGTGTCTCTATCCCGGTGACCAGGCAGGCCTCTGTAGTTACAGAGGAGGCCTCTGGTTTAGGGGAGAAACAAATAACAGTCTCTGGATTGGTGGTGAGACCGTTAGTGGGTTCCTTGGTGGGAACTAAACAGGTGTCAGCTTCAGTTATGGAGCGGCTTTCAAGCTCGGCTCTGGAACCGGCTCAGTTACGGTCTCAGACCTTGGATCGGGTAGGTAGCGGTTTCCATTGGGATAACACAGTCTATGGCTCTGGCGATGAGGCAGGACAGGTGGTTGGCGCTGGTGAGGCGGCGAAACAGGAGCTGTTGTCCGGTTCTGGAGTTAGGGTACTCGAACAGGGAATTCTGGCCGGATTTGTGGGGAGCCTTGGGTCCTTTTAGTGGGTACTCCGCTGGCTAGACGACTCTGTGTGTTCGGCGGTCGTGGGGTGCTCCTGTAAAGCGGTCCCTCCACTCCTGGTTTGCATGGCAGTGATAAACGACTCCCAGCTTCGGAACCAGTAATCCGGTTGTAAATAGGCACGGGGATGTTTTGACCCATATGCATTCGCCCAGGGTCCGGTTGTTGAGTAACCCTCTCCTAGGTTGCAGAGCTTGATCTTTTTGCTCCCTTCTCCTTCGTTGCCTTTCAAGTTCTCCTCTACACTCTACCTCTACACTCCGCCCACCAGGACCTTATTGGCCCTCTATGCTGATGTGCATGTAGGGTATGGAGCTCTGAGTTTTAACTGTGTCATTGCTTAGTCAGAGAATATTGCTGCTGCTGTCTTGGCTGCAATACCCTCCTGTGACGCACTCGTTGCGGGGCGCCACAGGTACATTTTAAAGCCTATGTAATATTCATAAGCCATGGGCGTAGATAGAAATAAAAGGGCCTCATAGCAGAATTTCTAATTGGGCTCCGGCAAAAATACCTAAAAATACATTTTTGGCTGAGCAGTTCTTACAACTTTGCAGCCTTTGTAAAGTAATTTTCCTCTTGTTGAAGCCTCTAAATTCCTCTTCCATTGCACCCATAAAGTGTTATGCCAACAAAAGTGCCCCACAAACACTGTGTGATAACCCGACAGAGAATTCCTCAACATTACTCTCCACAGGCACATTATGATGATGACCATACTGTACCCCCCTTCAGGTACCCCGTCAAAGTTTGGTGACATATTATGATCCCCAACTGGGATCCTCACACAGCCCTCCATGCAGTATAATGGGCCTACATACAGTATAATGGCCCCGACACCACTTCACAGTGTATAATAGTCCCCACTAGTCCTCCAAATAGTATAATGGCCCCCACACAGCCCTTGGTACAGTATGATGGACTCCACACAAACGTTCACTTGGTATAATTGGTTGCATACAGCATACCCCCATATAGCCCTCCAAATAGTATACTAGCCAAATCATAGCCTACCAAATAGTATAATGGCATCCACAAAGCTCTCTAAATATTATAATGGGCCTCACATAGTCCTCCATATAGTCTAAAGCACCCCCCATAGTCCTCCATACAATGAGCCTCACATTGCCATGTAGTATAATATGCCTCCCATAGTTCTCCACAGGGGTGTAACTACAACAAGTGCAGGGGTTGCAATCGCCCCCAGGCCATGGACCATAGGGGCCCAAAAGTCTCTTTGGCCTAAAGAAAAAGGCTTTGCAATAATTGGGGGCCCCATTAGAACTTTCACATCGGGGTCCATGAGCTTCAAGTTACGCTAATGGTCCTCCATTTAATAAAATGGGCCCCACATAGTACTCCATATAGTAAAAAGCACAAGCCATAGTCCTCCATATTGTATAATGCCCCCATAGTCCTCCATATGATAGAACATACACACGATAGTGCTACTTATGGTATAATGCACAACCCATAGTCCTCCCTATAGTATAATGTACCCCATAGTCATCCATACAGTATAATGCATCCTATAGTCCTCCATATGTTATAATGCACACCCCATAGTCCTCCATTTAGTATAATGCACCCCATATTCCTCCATATAGAACAATGTATCCCATAGTCCTCCATATATTATAATGCACCACATAGTTCTCCGCATATTACAATGCATCTATCATGTAGTATAATGCATCCCATAATCCTCTATATAGTATATCCCACCCCTAAAATCCTCCATATATTATAATATACCCCATACTTATACAAATATTATAATGCACTTACCACAGTCCTCCACATCATAGTCCTCCTTATTTTAAAATGCACTCCTATTAATCCACCAAGTCTTTTAATGCAAATACATAGTCTTCCATATAGTATTATGCACATCTCATAGTCCTTCATATAGTATTATGCACCCCCATAGTTGTCATGCCGTAATTACCTGTGTTCCTCCAGATGGGTTCTTTCACCCTGTTGCCGAGCATTATACCTGGTCCCTTCCTAGCCCTGAACTTATATCTCACTAGGAGCTGGTCAGCAAGAGCACTAGTCCCACTGCTGCATTAATAAACACCTAAAGAAGGAAAACACAGGGGAAAACATCAAAGGACATGACACCAAATTCTCAGCTACAGTCAAACCCCGGGACTACAGTCGTCACCAGCTGGAAAACAAAACGGCAAGGGCATCTGCAGTAGCAACCTTCCTCCTCCATGGCTTGTAAGAGAGTGTGTATTTTTTTATCAGCGGCGCCCTCTGGTGATACATGGGGCTATTTAATGGGGATGGGTTTGGTCGCCATCTGGGAGGACTTGAGGAGATGCTGCTGCAGCAATACTGACATTAACCCTTGCAGTACCAAAGGAAAGGAAAATACTTTTAATATGAAGAGTCTCCCAAGCAAATGAGACTCAGGTCGGTCCAAAACCTGTAACAAGTCTCTGAGGCACTAGAGACCATTGTGACAGTATGCACCATCTGCAACTGCAGACCAGTAACCTCATCCGTGAGAGTCTGGAATAGGCTTTCTAAAGCTGAAGCATGAGCCATAATGACTCAGAAAATATAGTAAGGCCAGTGATGATGTCATGCCGTGACTACTTAGGGTTCCTCCATATACTAAGGAAACCCGTGACAGGCGTCACCAGAAACAAGGGAACACCAGGGACACAATATCAATGGAGGGAGTGGAAGTTGGGACACCTCCTGCACTCACCTGAAGCTGCCCCCTTAACTCCCTATCATCCCTATACAGGTTCTTTCACCCTGTTGCTCTGCCGGATACCTAGTTCCTCTCCAGCCCTGAACTTACCCCTTAATAATGAGCTGGCCGACGATAATAAGCATTAATAAACACTTAGGGAAGGAAAACACAAATGGGAAAATACCAAAGAATATGACACCAACTTCTCGGCTACATTGAGACACCGGGACTGAAGCTTTCACCAGCTGGACTATAAAATGGCACAGGCACCTGCAGTAGCAGCCTTCCTCCTTCATGGCTTGTAAGACTGTGCGGGTTTTCTGTGACCAGTTACCTCTGGTGGTAACTGGGGCTTTTTTAAGGCGATTAGTGTGATCACCAGCTGGAAGAACATGAGGGGAAGCTGCTTCAGCAAAACTGATATTTACCATTTATGTACCAAAGGAAAGGAAAATATGTTTAATATGAAGAGTTTCATCAAGCAAACGAGATTCAGGTTCAAAACATGTCACAAGTCTCTGAGACACTAGAGACCATTGTGACAATCCTCCATGAAGTATAATGCACTCCATAATCCTCCATATAGTATAATATACCCCCCATAGTCCTCCATATTGTATTGCATTCCTCATAGTCCTCTATATAATATAATGCCCCCATAGTCCTCCATAAAACAGTCATGGACAAAAATGTTGGTACTCTAGAAATTGTTCCAGAAAATAAAATATTTCTTCCAGAAATTTTTTGCAATTATACATGTTTTATTATACACATATTTATTTATTTTGTGTCTATTGGAGCAACACAAAAAAAACTGAGAAAAAGGCAAATTAGACATAATTCCATACAAAACTCCAAAAATGGACTGGTAAAAATTATTGGCACCTTTCCTAAATTGTCGGGTCCAGCAGAAAATTACTCGCAGTTCCCATTGACTTGCGTTGTACTCACTATTCAGAACCAATATGCAAGTATTACAAACTATTTGTTAAGTGTATAGTGATTGTGAATATTTCGGTACTCGCTCATCCTTATGCAAAAGTATGAGGGCAGAAAAATATATGACATGTAACAGTGTAATGATCTCTCCATCATATACACAACACGTAAAATTTTCGAGAGGTTGGATGTTTTTCTGTGGAAATATCACATTTAATTATATTCCAGCTAATATGACTGGTGTGCCATGTGTTATTTCTAGGTTAGCTTTAATTATGTATTTATTCCCAGCTCATAAGACTCCCCATATAAAATAGGAATTTTCTCCCTTATCTGAAAACTGCAATTATGATGTACAATTGTCAACTGAATAGATATTAGGAGTAATTTTTGCTATAATTTGTGCATGCATTACTTTTTGTTGTTGTATAAAAATGTATGGCTTTAAAATATACAAGGGTGGAATGTATTGGCAATATAAATACGGATATTTTATAGCCTACACATTGTAACATATCATTCATAAGCTTTGATACGGTGTGGTCATTTTAGCCAAGGTGGAATGTACTGTAAATATAAAATGTGGTTATGTTCATTGTAACGGGCTCTTTGATTGTGTTTGTTTAAGGCTATGTGCGCACTTGCCGGGTTTTGGCCGGTTTACCTGTGTAAACCGCCGGTTTGTTTACATTAGTTTTTATGTAAATTTATGTTAATCCAAACCGGCGTTTGGATTAACATTAAAACCAATGTAAACCGACCAAGGCTGTGCACACACCGGCGGTTACACAGCCTCATCCGTTGCTAACCCGCAGGTTTCCCAGCGGATTAGCAAAGAATGAGCATGTTCTATAAAACGCCGGTTCTTCAGCGGCTGCAAGCAGAATCATGTGCTGCTTCCAGCCGCTGCAGAATCGCCGCCGAGAAGCCGCTGTGCAACCGCCGGCTCCCGCCCGTCACCCGCCCGGCTCCCGCCGCACATACCCGCCAGGAAGCCGGTGGACAGCGCCGGAGCATCCTGGTGGGTTCCGCCCAGTCGCCGCCGACCAACCCGCCGGCAAGTGTGCACATAGCCTTAGAGATATCTGATCTTGATTTGTAGATAAGTGACCCCTGGGATATGTACTTTGAATATTCAAACATACAATACCATTATTGTAACGAAACAATGTTTCCAAATATCTGGTGTTGACTTGTGTTGAAATCATCTACGAGAAAAACACTCATGATTGTCTGAATATATTTGATTACAAATAACTCATCTATAGTAGAGGCTAACCACTTCTGGGTTATGGATCAGTCATATCAGTAAACATTAACTAGGTTTATGGCATATTGTCTAAACCCTATATAAGATGGCAGAGGCATGATTATGAGAGAAGCGTTCCAGAGAAGACTGTCCTCTGTCCAGTATCAGACTGATGATGTTCATAAACTCCTTGATGATTAAATTGTTTTGTGTACCTGAATCCATTAGAGATCCGAAATCAGTGTTGACTTCCCAGGCAGCTCTCTGTCAATTGTCGTGGCTTCTCTGATATTCCAGACAGATGATGTATTCATAACTCTGTGGTGATGTCATGTAAGTAAATACATAACCTTTGTATGTTGATCATACAATAGTGTACCTCATGTCAGGGGCGTATCTAGGGGGGTGCAGCCGGACTTTTTGCACCGGGCGCCGCTCAGTGGGGGGCGCCGGTGCCATCATCAGGTGACCAGGCATCCGGCGCTGGCACTGCAGCGCCGCTGCCAGAACTAATCTCCTCCTCGCCTCATATTAGCACGGACGGCCGTGGAGAAGTGTGTGCACACACAAGCCCTGCTGCTGGTCCGCCCCCTGGCAGTTACCACCCCCCCCGGCTGACGTCACCCGGCACCGCACAGTGGGACAGAGAGGACTGGAGAAGAAGAAGAGCCTAAACAGGCGAGAGGGGAGGGGGGGTGGTGGCTGACCCGGCTGGGAGTTATGAGATGTATATATGTATACATCAGGGGCAGGCACACACTATGAGGTATAATATTATACCTCATAGTGTGTGCCTGCCTGGTGATGTATACATATATACACCTCATAGTGTGTGCCTAATATTAATACAGTATATATACACCCCATAGTGTGTGCCTGATGTATACATATATATACCTCAGGTATATATATGTATACATCAGGCACACACTATGGGGTGTATATATACTGTATATATATTAGGCACACACTATGAGGTGTATATACTGTATATATGACACACTGTATATATAATGTGTATATATATATAGAACTGACTGCACACAGAGCACAGCTGTATATAGAGGACAGGCTGCACACACAGCACAGCTGTATATAGATGACAGTCATCTATATACAGCTGTGCTCTGTGTGTGCAGCCTGTCCTCTATATACAGCTGTGCTCTGTGTATTATGTGTTTCACTGCTTAGTGTCCCCCCCTTCTCCAGGGCCAGCAGGGCTCCGGAAATAGTCTGGGGTCACCACCTGCAGAACCGCTACTTTGATGGGGCCGTTACACAGGACGACATCGCTGGATTTATCGCCACATTTATCACCGGGTGGGGGGGGGCGCCAAAATAAATCCTTGCCCCGGGTGCCAGAAAACCTAGTTACACCTCTGCCTCATGTCATATTGTTTCTTTAAAATGGTATTCTTTATTAGCCTTTTTAATAAAATTACTTGACTACCTTCTTTAAAGTCGTATCTGAGCCTGTTTGTAAAAAGTATTGGCAAAACACAGGGGGAGAGCTCACAGGGGGAAGGCAACTCAAAGGAGAGAGCACATGAGGGGTGAAGATAGTACAGTGGGCAAAGACAACACACAGGGGGAGAGCACACAGTGGGAAGGCAGCTAAAAGGAGAGAGCACATGTGGGGAGAAGACGGCACAGGGGGCAAAGACAACTCACAGGGGGACAGCGCAAGTGGGGGAGAGACAGTGCACAGGGGGGAGACAAGTCAAAAGAGAGAGCACAGAGTGGAGAAGACAGCACAGGGGGGAGAGGGACAGCATGCAGGGGAAGAAAGAAAGCAGACTGTGGGGAGAAAACATGGGGGGAGAGACAGCCGTCGCCCCCACCACCCTCCTGATGCAATAGCATCAAGCCCTCATCTAGTGGGACCATAACAGCCATTTGCAGGTTGCGGAGATAATGTGTCTACCAACATATCATTACTCTAGAACAATACACTCAGTAGAGAAAAGGCATTGAAACTATTGTAAAGGAAAGAGGGGCTATTGCATATATCTATGGGTAATATTTCAGCTTTACCTTTAACATTGTTTTCGTACACTCTGTTAGAAAAGTAAGAATACAAGAACACTTTCCAAGATTTTGAAAAGACTAAGTGTTGTCATAGAACATTTTTGAATGCATAACATGGAAGTAAGGTTAATAATATGACTGTCATTACAAAACCTTCAGTTTTACTCAAATTAATTGATGCAAAAATGAATACACTGCACATGAAATCCCACTAAATCTAGTATTTTGTAAAAATTCAATTTTTTTTAAGGGCAGTACCAAGTGTTCTAAGCATGGAATAAACAAGATGGAAACATATTGCAACATCTTTTTCCATTCTTCCAGAATTACCTCTTTTAGTGCCTAGATGCTGGATAGAGAGTGAAGCTTGTCTCTCCAGAATTCCCAATAGGTGTTCGATTGGGGTCAGATCAGGAGACTTTTTTAATCACTTTCAACCCGATATTCTTCAGAAAGACAACAGATCTACCAAGTGCACTGAGTGATGTTAGCGTGTTCTGTTTCAATAAAGTGCAGTACATCTGTGGCGCCCCACTAAGAGTGCGTCACAAAAGGGTACTGCACCCCTGAATGGAGGTGCCATATCCTTTCTTCTGGTAATGAGTAGAGGAATCCTGAAGCTCCAACACCACACACATACACCTAGTGATAGGGGACCAATCAGACACCCGTTGCTAGGGTAACTGGTCCCGGTGGGAGGAGAGCTAGGTTATATAGTAAGTGGGAGGGCAGCAAGGAGTTAGACCAGGAAGTGAGTGCAGAGAAGTCAGAAGGAGCTGCACAGAGCCGTGCAGCAAAGAGAAGCAAAGTGAAAGCAACAGATGTAGCAGAATTGGAGAAGCTACAGAGGAGCACAGAGAAAGCTAACTGGGAGGGCACCTCAACCTGGTGACCCAGAAGAGAGAGAGAGGCCAAAGAATAGAGAGGATAATCGACTATCCTGGCCCAGTCCACAGAACCCGGAGTACCGGCTCCGAGGTGGTCCAGCAGGCTACATCCCTGAACCACAGAACCTGGAGTGGTCGTAAGCTTTACAGGAGCTCGACTCACAAAACACCAACTACCGCAGCTATACCGGGAGCACCCACCATTGAGAGCCAGGGACCGTGAGAGCTTAGCGGGATCCCAACGAAGGCCCTCAGTGTTCCTAATTGGGTGTAACAGAGCAACGAAGAGAAGGGACAGACAGTGATATAGAAGGACACCAGTGGAGTTTCAGAGGGACACAGCTCATTGCCAGAACCACCCGGTCCACTGCCTTAGCTGACACCATCGCATACCTTGTAAGTGCCGTTTACCGGAGTAAAGAACCCGTGCAGAGTGAGCAACGTGTCCAAACTTTATTCCAGAACTGTCATTCACGTGCATTGCTTTACAGAAACAACTGAGCTGCCCTATTCCACCATTACAGCTCACAGCTTCGGGAAACCCGCTCGTCCTGTAGGGAGCGACTCCATCTTGCTGACGCCCATCACCCCGGAGGATCCCGCAGCGCCAGTGCCATCACCGGAACCTAGAGGTGGCGTCACGAATAAAAACTTTATTCCTTTTTATTATTTTACCTTTCCCCTTTTATTGACCACCGGGCCTACAGCCTCAGGCACCAAAACTGTGACCTACAGACTGCGCCTGAGACCTGAGTCCCCTGGCCCACGGTGAGTCACATCTGTGAATTCATGATGCCATCAATGAAATATAGCTTCCAGACACCAGTAGTACTCATGCAGCTCCACATTATAAAATTGCCACTAACATATTTCTTTGTACTCACCTTTGCAACACCGTACAGTTTTGAAACCATCAGTTCCAAAAATATTTTTCTTGGTCTCAGCACTCCAGAGTATAGAGTCCCAATAGTCTCTATATTTTCAACATTGGCTCTGGCAAATTGTAGGCAGACTTTTTTGTCCATGATCTTTAGGAAAAGCTTCCTTCATAGACGGCATACATGCCTTGCATTTTTCTGCAATAAATGTCATTTTGGGTTATGGGAAAAATTCACTCCAGTTTGGCTTTCTACTTCTTTAGCTAAATGCAGTGAACATGAATATTGATTTTCTTTAACCCTCATCAGGAAATTCTCCTACTTAGATGTTAACATCCACGACTGGCCTGGGCATAAATGTGAGCTGGTTATATTTCCATATTTGTAACATTTTTTATCCATTTGCTGCAGTATTTTTATTGATAAGTAAAGCTTCACTGGACTTCTTGTAGCCTTCACCTTTCTTGTGTAAAGAAAATATTTTAGTTCTTGTGCCATTGCTGACACCATGAAATGGTAAAGGGTTTTATTTGTTGAGTAACACTATTTTGTAACACCAGGGACAGAGAAACGGTGCACTCACTATCCTGGTCAGCGGTGTCTCCAAATCCTTATTGCAGCTTCCTGCCCCTGGGGCCTGCACATGTCTCCTGGAAGCGCACTCTTTTTAAAGAGGTGGCACACTTAATCCAGAAGTGCCTCTCAGCCATGTGCTGAGGGACACTGGGTAGTTAAGGAATCCTCTCACTTAAGGTACCTTTACACGCGGCAATTTTTCTAGGAATTTCACTGCCAATTTGCTGGTTGAAGTGAAATCATGGAGACATTGTTCCATATGTACACAGCAACAAGATAGAACAATGTGTCCATGATTTCACTGCAACTAGCAAATTGCCAGTGAAATTCCTAGAAAAATTGCCGCATGTAAAGGTACCCTTAGGGTACCTTTACACGTCGCAACATTGCATGCAATTTCACTTTCAACTTACTGGTTGCAGTGAAATCATGGACACATTGTTCTATTTTGTGGCCGTGTACAAATGGAACAATGTGTCCATGATTTCATTGCAACCAGTAAGTTGCAAGTGAAATTGCATGCAGTGTTTCAACGTGTAAAGGTATCCTTAGGGAGATGCCTGAGCAGTGTGTCTTCTCAGTTAGTCTCTACGTTAGCTAGTTGACAGGTCCCTAAATACCTGTGTTTGCACTGTGTATGCTAACCTATGTTCCTGTACCTGAGCTCCTGTGTCTGTTCCGTTCTTATGTTCCTATACCCGAGTTCCTATCATGTGTTCCTTTATTTGAGCTCCTGTGTTCGTTGAAGTTCTGTGTTCCTATAACCCTGTACCTGTCTGTGTTAGCCATTCTGCCAGCACCTGTAGTCTAGCCTGGGTTAGCCATCCTGCCAGTACCTGCTGTCTAATCTGTATCAGCCATCCTGCCTATACCAACCTGCCAGTCTGTTTCAGCTGCCTTGCCTGTATCCAACTCTAGAAGTGCTTCATTAGAGTCAGTTTTGTTACAAGAAATGTCTTGTTCCCACTTGTCATGCTCAACCGCCGGTGGCCCCTTCAAACCAACTGGGCCACCTGCTAATTGGCCTTATGAGTACGTCTTCAATATGGAGGATAAATAGCTGAAAAAAAGGTGGGCATAATAGTGTATATCTGTCGGCAGAAGGTGTAGAAATAAGTAATGGATTCGCTCACCTATTTGGGCTGTGAGACGTTACAACCACCCTTTTCTCCTGTGACAACTTTAGATGTCAAGCTCTTTTTGCGGTCTGAAGCAGTCCTCCCTCCAGTAGTAGTCCAGGGTAATAGATATAGGAATAAGGACTTGTGGCCACGCTCCGCTCCAAAAAGTCCCATTGTTGTGGTACTCATGAGGAAAGGGTTTACCCCCGAAATGCATACAGATAATTACCACCGTATGAATTCAAATAATCCTTGATTCTTGGATTTTTTTGGAGCGGGAGCGCAGTCACAAGTTCCTATTCCTATATCTATTCCCCTGACTTAAATAAGGAGGAAGCAGAGATGTTACCTCCGCGTAGGCTGAATGAGTGTCCTATAAACATACTTCCTGGTTCCATCCTCCGTATCTACCCACTGTTCCTGGTGGAGACCCAAGGCATGTCTGAGTACATCAAAGAGAATCTGGCAAGGGGATTCTTCCCTGTCCAGAGCTGTTTTCTTCTTTGTAAAGAAAAGTTATGTCTCTTTAGCCCTGTATTGACTACTGAAGTCTCAATCAAATCATGATCAAGAATAAAAACACTATCTGTTGCACCTCATTCCACAATTGTTTGATAGACTCACAGGCACCAGAATCTTCACTAAACTCCATCTTTGAGGATCGTATAACCTGATCCATATACTCCAGGGGGACAAATGGTAGACCACTTCTAACACCCAGGCGGTTATACAAGTATCGAGTAATGTCGTATGGGCTCAGCAACCCCCCCATCCCAGCCTTCCTAGACTTAGGAAATTACATCTTCCGTTATCTTCTCTACTCTGTGTGGTGGTATACCTGGATACTGCAATGAACTAGGATGAGATGCACAGTCAAAATAACAACAGTGCTGGAGATGTAATCTAGATACACAGTCGTACTTGCATATCTGGTGGATATGCCCTCATATACAATGATATTGGGAAATAGTAATGGAGATAATTTCAGAAGTCTTAAATAGAGAAGTAATTCTGACACCACATACAGCACTCCTCAACCTCTCCATATGGCCCAAAGAAACTTCATCTTCAGTTTCTTTTCCAATGCCTTCTCTGCTCCAGAATGCAACTATTTGATTGGCGACCGAGAGTTGTTAGCGATTAGGTTGGAGTGGCAATATCTTCTAGAAGGGGCAATCCATCCAGTCATCACATACACCAAACATAAGAACTTGGCCTGCCTTGTGTCCACACAGAGGCTGAATCTGCAGCACACCAGGTGGTTGCTGTTCTTTTCTCATTTTGATCTTGTTCTCGTTTTCCGGTGGACAAGAACATCAAGACACGTGTGCCCTCCTGTTTTTATTTCTCTCTGTTTATGTTTTCAGGTTTCCATTTGTGGACTACGAAGGACTCTGTGGACTACGACAGATTCCCTGGATCACAGTGGACCTGCTGTTTTTTTTATTTTGAAATAAAGAGGTGTATGAGGGAAAGTGTTGAGGAGTGTTCATTTTAACAAAGTATTTGTGTGTTTTTTTCTATTTACTTACTGGGTTAGTAATGAGGGTGTCTGATAGACATCTCTTCAATACTAACACCAGGGCTTGATGTCAGCTGACACTACACAGCTGACATCAATTGGCACATGTAATGGTATTTTTAGACTGCTGAGAGCCCAGTAATGGTGGGGTTACACGTCCCGATATCGGGACGATATCGCATACAACGCCGCGGGAGCGCGCATTTTGGGAGCCCTTTTCCCGATATCGCATCGCCGGTTTACACGCTGCGATATCGGGAAACAACGTCCCTCCCCGATGTGTACGCCCACCAACCAGTAACGACCATTAACATGGGGTTAATGGGTGAGGTGCGAGTACGCATCGGAGTTGGGCTGTCCACGCAGCATGCTGGTACAACGGCCTTGCGATATCGGGGAGTTGAATAGCTTTGCTATTAACTCGTATCGTATTTGGCATCGTTCCTATCATCGCGTTGTACTGTCAAACTATCGGCTCCAACTCGCGACACACGGACTTTTTGTCGGAGTTGGGTCGAGTTGGACTCGATATCGCGGCGTGTAAACCACCATTACTGTCGACCTTCCCAACTTGATAAAATCAGCTCACAGCTGTCTGCTTTACCTTTGCTGGTGACACCCAAAAAAGGGGTGAAACCCAAATAGTTTTTTCTCTACATTTATTTAATCATGAAAAGCTGCCCAATTATCTCCAAAGGGAGCAATTTCTTATATGTTTAGGACCCTGTCTATGTCTGTCTGTCTGTCCGTCTGTCACGCTGTCTGTCGCTGTCTATGTTTGTTTGTCTGTCATTCTGTCTCCCTGTCTATATTTCAGTCGCTCTGTCTATATGTCAGTCACTCTGTTTGTCTCTTTGTCTATATCTATTTCTATCTATTATCTCTATAAAAAAAGAAACTTCTCCAATGATTAATTAAAAAGCTTTCATTGGCACATCAGTTCAAAGGTATTTAAATAATGGACATATAAAGACAAAAGAAAATAAACGGGGTTTGTGTGAATTGCTCCAAGGTATAAAAGTATGAGAGTCTCACAAAGACTGGACCATTTTTTGATCGTCGGGCTCCCGCTGGGCAGCATGCATCGGTGTGTTTGACGGGGACAACCACCACCGACCTCAATGCTACAGGTCTGAGTGACAAGGTCCCAACCACCGCCGTATCTCACCAATGACCACGTAGCGACGCTCCAGTAATCTCTACCAGGTCGTATCGTTGTCGGGATCGCTGGTGCGTCACTAAGTGTAACGGCTCCTTAACTTGTAAGGCCGGCTTCAGACTGCGTTTGAGATCCGATCCGTAGCTGTCCGCTTGAAGCAGACAGCCGCGGACTGGATCAGCACACAGGACTGGGGGGCTATTATGCCCTCCGATCCTGTGTGCAGCCGCAGCCGCTGACAGGTGAGGACCGCGGCGCCCGCGGTCCTCACCTATCAGCAGCAGGAACTGCGTGCGGCTGCACACAGGACCGGAGGGCATAATAGCCCCCCGGTCCTGTGTGCTGATCCGGTCCGCGGCTGTCTGCTTCAAGCGGACAGCAACGGATCGGATCTCAAACGTAGTCTGAAGCCGGCCTAAGCCTGGGTAAACAAATGAGCAGAGCATGGTGCTAAGTCAAATAACAGCCACACATAATCATTATAATAAATGTAATACACTTGTAAACAATGCAGGAGAATAATTACCATATGAATGTGCCCCTGGGCCAATTCACACTCATAATACACTGAGGCCAAATAGGTTATTATTATTATGTATCTCTATAGCATTTACTGCTGACTACAAACACATGCAAAAAGATAAGCAAAAAATACCTCTGCTCGTGCCTCGTGCACACGCTGAGTACTAGATTTGTTTTTTACCTCAGGATTTGTAGATAAAACCAGGAGTGGAGCAGTCAGAGGAGAAGTCTAATAGAAACACCTGCATCACTTCTGTATTTATCACCCACTCCTGGTTTTGGCTACAAATCCTGAGGTAAAAACTCATCAAATACTCAGCGTGTGCACGTGGCCTTAAAGTCAATGAGGTACAAAACACTGCAAAAATGCTGAAAGAATTGACATGCTGCAGATTATTTTGTGCACCAAATCTGCAAGGAGAAAATACTCAATGTATAGCCGGGGTTCCATTTGCGTATATCATCTAATGCATGAACATCGGATGCGATATGTTAATGACCCTCGGCTTCTTCTCTGCTGTGATTGTGAGCCGAGTGTCACTATATTGTGATCTGATCCTGCGAGGAGGGAGACTTTAATCTCTTCATCTCCTGCATTGCCGGACCACGGTGTATATAGCACTGCAGTCTGGTGACATCCGACTGCAGTGCGATGTTTCACATGCACCTATAGACTTGTATGGGTGAGTGTGATCTGAGACTTGCTACCAAACGCAGCATAATGAGATATTTTCCTATGCACGATTTTCACTGAATTAAAATAGCAAATAGACACTGCCTAATTGCCGTGTACAAAATGGAACAATGTGTCCATGATTTCACTGCAACCAGTGAGTAGCAAGCAATATCTGCACAGATATTGTGTAACCTTATCGGATTGTACTTGTCCGTTGAAAACATAAGTGGAACCGAGGTCTTTGCATCACACTTCAGGATTCTCATTAACTTTACTGGCATTAGGGTTCCATTCAGGGTTTGTGAGAAATCTGCAAAACTGAAAAATGCATCAAAAATTGTGGCAAAAATGCAACATGTGCACATGGCCTTAGGGTACCGTTACACGTCGCAACATTGCATGCAATTTCACTTGCAATTTGCTGATTGCAGTGAAATCATGGACACATTGTTACATTTGTACACAGCAACAAAACAGAACAATGTGTCCATGATTTCACTGCAGCCAGCAAATTGCCAATGAAATTGCTTAGCAATATTGCTGCATGTGACGGCAACTTCACACACTAGATATCGTTAATGATATCGTTGAAACGTCACAGATCTGTGAACCTTCTAACGATATCGTTTCTGCGTCGTTGCGTGTGAACGATGTAGAAAGGAAAAATCGTTGGAGCGTTCATCCAAAATTTGTGATCCTGACCTCAAATCTATCGTTCGTCATCCAATTAAAGTCCTGGGAAGCCGCAACATCGTTCAGTGTGACACCTTTTTGAACGATGTCGTTCATATTTCTCCTATTCCTGCCGCTTTGTAAAATCGTTCAAACGTTCTTCTCCAAATAGCTATTGTGTTGCCAAATTTAAGATCGATATCCTTGCGTCTGACAACACACTAATGAAGACGGAAGGATCGCGGTCACGTGACATAGCTAACAATCTCATTCACCTATATCCTAACGTGTGAAGTGGCCTTAAGCTTCAGCTTTGCTTCTAAAGGTACCGTCACACGGGGCAACATCGCCGGCAACTCAGGGGCGTGGCGAAGTTACAGCAACATCGCTGATGTGTTGCCCTGTGTAACAGGGTGATTTCAATGGCGATAAGTTGCTTGAGCGGAGTTGCCAGGTTTCCCAACATGTTGGGAAACCAGGCGATGTTGCTCAGGCGATCTGGCAGAATCGCCCAGTGTGACACCGCAGCGGCGATGTTAAATGCAACTTCCCCCATTCACTGCAATGTTAAATGATTGCTGCCTGGGTTGAGTTTAGCCCTTGCAGCGATAGTTGCTTTAAACATTGCAGCTGCATTGCCGCGATGTCTCCTCGTGTAACATCTCCACAGCGATCTTGGCAAAGTTCCCAAAACGTGCGCACTCTTGTGAGTTGCGTCGATGTTTCTGGCGATGTTGCCCCGTGTGACGGTACCTTAAGACTTTTATTGTGGAGTTCTCATTTTGCCAAATAGGCTTCAATTACCGTATTTTTGGATTATAAAACGCACTTCCTTTCCAGCCCGCCAAAATGGGTGTGTTTTATAATCCGAATCTTGTTTTTAATTTTTTTTTTAACTTACCGAGGGGGGTTGTGGTGTTGGAGCGAAGGTGCAGGACGCAGGGTCTACGGAGGATGTGGGCAGTTGGGCAAGGCTGTGGGGTGTCGCAGGGTGTCATGGCGATGTGCACTGGTGACCACCATTTTCTGGGTTCCTGCAGACATTTTCAAGCTGCGACTCTCTCTACCACCCAGGACATCGAGAAAATGGCTGCGAATCTCGACCTGCGCTGGCGCTGCCTCTGCAGCCATTTTCTGGAAGTCCTGGGTGGTAGAGACAGAGTCACAGCTTGCCAATGCCTACAGGAAACCGGAAAATGGCGACTGCTAGCACACATGGCCACGATCCCCAGCAGCCTTGCCCCACTGCCACATCCTCTGGCAACCCTGCCTCCTGCACCTTTGCTTCAACACTGCAATCCCCCCAGTAAGTCATGGTGGGTTCAGGATAGGGGGCCATGTACAAGGATGGGGGGACATATATACTAGGATGGGTGAACATATATACCAGGATAGGGGGACATGTACAATGATGGGGGACATATATATAGTTTGGCACCCCACTGGTTAGGCGTCACAAGTGGGGTACTGCACCCATAAATGAGTGTGCGGTTACCCCTGTCGCAGTGGAATGCAGGGTTTGTCGGAGGCTCCCATCCCAGCACTCCCACACACCCACCTAGGCAAACTGTACCACCACCAGCATTGTTCCAGTAAAGTACCCGGGTAGAGTGACAGAGTCTCCGGGTACTTATTTCCTCGCTGCACTGCAACTTGCTATCTCCATCATTAGCACTTCCATCACTACAAGTGCTTCCCTGCCCTCGAGGGCCAGCTCTACCTACAGGGAGCTGTACCATCTCAGATGCTGTACCATCGTCTTCCAGAGGTCTGAAGCAGTGCTGGTGCTTAATTACCAAAATCTGCGAGTGTCATCACGATAAACTTATAAACTTTTATTCCCATTCCAACTACACCTTTTTAGTTGACCACCAGGGCCAGGGTCTGGGTAAGCCACCAGTGACATCCCAACCGCAGCGGAGGGCTCAGATACCCGAGTCCCTATGCCCTGGGCTGGTCAATAGCAGGATGGGGGGCCATATACAAGGGTGGGGGACATATATACTGATTGTAAGACTGACATTGGCATTATAAGACAGACCCCATTTAACATAAAAATTATAATTTTTCTCTTTTCCTTAACCAAGGGGTCTTTTATAATCAGGTGTGTCTTCTAAAGCGAAAAATATGGTAACAGTAGGAAAAATACTTTTTTGGGTGTGTCCAAATAATCTTGTTTGCAATCAATGGTCCATATTTGTTCCAATATTTTGTAGTATGATGTCTTGTAGAAAATGTTGATTGTGAAAGGAAACTAAAGGTTTTCATGACAAATCTGTTGGGGTGTACTTATTTATGCTAAGAATTTTACTGTAGAAGACACATAAGGCTGCTTTCACATCCGATTTTTTTTCCTGTCAGTGGGATCCTACTTTTTTACTTTTTGCAGGACCCCACGGACAGGAAAGGAAAGCATCAGAGGTGACCTCCAGATGCTATTTCTGTGTCCGGGTCCGTGATTTTCACGGGTCCGAACACAGAAAGCCCGAGCCTACAAAGTGCAGGCAAGCCGGGCACTTTCACTCCCGCAATATATATATTTACATGCGGAGTGAACAAAGGGTTAAAAAAAAAAAACATGCTCACCTCTCCGGCAGTGTCCCGCGCTCTCTCACTCCTGGGGCTCAAGAACCTGGCGTTGCCTGGCAACCCGATCAGCTGAGCGGTCATGTGACCGATCAGCTGATCGAGTTTAAATCCCGCGCCCGCCAAAATTGATTGGTGGGCGGGAGATTTAAACCGCGCGGTCATGTGACAACCAGATCAGCTGATCGGTCCCATGATCAGGTTGCCAGGCAACACCAGGTCCTTGAGCCCCAGGAGCGAGTGAGACAGCGCGGGACACCGCCGGAGAGGTGAGGATAGCTTTTTTATATTTTTAACCCTTTGTATAGTTAATTTCAATTCTGCAATGTATATATGCATGCTCAGTACACTAAAATCGGGTCCGAGAAACTATTTTTTGTGAAAGCTGTGTTGAAAGCTGTTTTGTGAAAGCACCAACGAGGCCCCCAATAATTGCAATTCTTTAATAGCAGAGTGTTTTTTTTTATATGACAAAAGGACTTTTGGGGCCCCCTAGACTCCAGGGCCTGAGTGCGATTGCAACCCTTGTACCTGTTGTAGTTATGCCCCTGGCTGGGAGGCTAGTGAGAACAAACCTGTGACTGAGCATAGGGGAGGCTTCATCCTTAGAAGTAGAGTCTGCTTTGCAGGAGGCAGAGGTTGCACCATCCTGAGAAAGCAGCATTTAGAGCACAGCAGTGGTTGCATATTGCAGCTGATCAGTGAGTGCAGCAGTGGCGGCCTCCTCTCGTGTGAAGTGCAAGCTCATGCAAGAGCGGTGACATCTGTCTACTCCCAGGTGCAGCTCTGCTGTGTCTACAAGCCCTCAGGATGAGGTTTGGGGCATCATGCTTTTGATCCAGGGTCCAGGCTCTGGATCAAACTGCCTAGCGACACCCCTGGAGGTTGGCATAAAAAGTACCAGCCTTGAGATGACTCGGCCAATGAAGGTTTACATGACATTAGCAGATAGAGTGGGTAAATGGTACACTCACCTTCCTCAGTCGTCTTCTTTCTTCAACTGAAAAAAGTTGTATATTTAGCTGAAGTTGTATTCCGTGATGTCAGCAGCTTGTTGTGGTTGGCTGATATCACAGACGTCTGATGTCACCACAGTGAAAACAGACATGAACTTTCTATTCACTGCCCGGCCATCGCTACCATCTGAGCAATCCATGAAAACAAGGAGCGCTCAGATGTTGGTGTTTAGTTTTCTTGTCTAGTTGTAAGCGGTGCCCGGGGGCACAGTAGTCATTGCGGGGTGTATTCCTCAGTAACACACCCTGGCACTCCTACATGAATTCAGGCTGCAGGTTTGTCACATACAAATCAAGCAGCACTCTATTGCACTTCTTTACTCGGTATCAACTTGTTAACAGATACTTACATGGTACATTACAGTTCAGGGTCATCCTTCACCTCCTCCTAGACTGCTGCCCTCACTGAACACTACAGTGGCCAGATCCTTCGGTCCTAGGGCTGTGATACCCTCCGGTATATTATTTTTGCCTTGCCGCAGCTACACCCTCCTCATCTCTCTCTCTGACCAGTATCCTGTCATTTTCCACATTGTACAATCCTCTGTCTGCTCCCAGCCGGGGTCAGCATCCTCTGCTTGGTTGGCAATACCTCCAGAGTCCCTTCACTCTCATACCGGAATCCCCTGGTCAGTACTCCTCTGTCAGGAGTCAGTTCCTGTACCTGCCTTTGGCCATCCTACTAGAGCCTCATGTTCCCAGACATCTCAGGGGAAACTTTGAGAACTGGTCCATCTCCATATTATGCTGCACTACTCAGCCGTCACCCCCTGCTATCTCAGGACACCACCTCTCCTGTCACCAGTCACCCATAGCAAGCGGCTCTGCTGCTCCTCAGACCACAGGTCTGTTTCTGATCAGGCTGGGCCCTAACTGACGTTTCCATAGAAACCATCTCTCTCTGCACTAGCTCCTCTCCTATTGACTAATACTAATCTCAACTGCATGTCGTCGGGCAGATTTATCATTTCAACTGCCTACCTATAACAATTATACTACCTTATTAAACATCCTACATTATATACCAGATAAAATTATACATTATAACAATACACATACTGTACATTACTTTATCAATACTGCTACACCTCTACATATTAACATTCTCAACGCTGCTACATCTTATATATTACAATTATTACAATACCTTGCACTATACAGAAACACTTTACATGCAACATTATATAACACTGAGGTCAAACTCTTTGGCCTTGACCACTGCCTTACATAGTTACAAAGCAGAGCACTTTTGTTCTATAAAAGACAAATGTGCAATCAATGGCCACCCACAATTCACAGCTATAGATCCGGGCAGATCCACCACTATTTGGCAAAATTGAGTGACAGATATTGAAGTAAATAAAACCTCAGGAGATGTAATGGCGACCATGTCTCATGTTATACAGTCTTGTACAAAAAACATACAATATATAAAAGGCACACAAAAATATAGTTTGTTATGGGGGATGCAGGACCAAAGGGGTGTAGAGTCTCCCAACAATTCTCCTTTTGGTGACTTTGGTTTTGTCATTGTTTGCACAGCCCACCTTCTCTCTTATCCCATTATAGATTTGACTGTTGGGGACGTGTGGGACTCAAAAAATAATCACTGGCGGTTTTTGCCGTTCGCGGCAGATGCAGTAAAAAAAACGCATCTGCCGCGATTAACGTATAACCGCTGCACTTGCAGCACAGTTGCAGCAAGCCCCATGCAATGTCTATGGGGCTTGCGGTAAGTGTGCGGCAGGTGCGGCAAGTGCGGTTTCGGCACTTGCGGCAGGTTAGCCGCGTTTTTTTTGCGGCCGCACCTGCCGAGAGTGCCGATACTGCACTTGCCGCACCTGCCGCAAGCCCCCATAGACATTCTATGGGGCTTGCCGCAACTGTGCCGCAAGTGCAGCGGTTATGCGGTGATCGCGGCAGATGCGGCAAAAACAGCTGATGTGAAAGTCAGGTGGACATAAAATATAACTTTTACTCTCTAATCATTAAAAAATAGCGCCTTTTCCTACCTTAACTGAAGCCTACCCAGATCATCTGGTCTAAACACTGAAATTTTAAAGACTGTCACACAAAAAAATAATCTATTTGGGATGGATCCCAATCCACTAAAATACACTAAGATTATTAGCCTAGATTAAAATACTGCACAACTAATAAAACATCTTGTGCAAGTATTCATAAAGTGCAGCTCATTCCTCATCAATTTGATTTATTTATAATGCTAGAGTTTATTGTGACAATCCACTATATTAAGACCAAGTATCCACTATAAATTGTGCACATACTACAGCTCCACCAATGTGTTAAGTAGGCATTCCTAACTTCGTATTAGTATCAGGTTCCTACTACACCTATAGGGGGTATGTTTAAGGCTAGGGTCACACATAGTAATCTGTTTTTGGAAGTGTTTTCCATGACTAATCCGTTTTTTTTGGGGTGCTTTTTGAGCCTCCTGTGCTCCTGAACGTTTTTTGGACTTAGTCATTTTTTGCCAAAAAATGCTAGAAAAAACGGATCCGTTTTTCCATAGGGCTCCATGTTAAAAAAAATGGATCCATTTTTAAACGGCACCCGAAAACGTTCCTAACAACGTTTTAGGCTAGAAAATGCTCCTAGCAATGATTTTGGGTACAGTAAAAAACAAATAGGATGTTTATTACATATAATCTGTTTTTACATCAGTTTTTTGACTTAGAAAAAAAAATGCAAAAAATGATGCCAAAAACGGACCAAGGATTTATGTGTGACCCTAGCCTAATACTACCAGAACTCGTTGTACTCTATTAGGGTCCTCCATACTAGAGAACCAATAAGGCTAGTTTCAGACTGCCGTTTTTGGCATCCATGCTTAAACTGTATTCACCCTTTGGCAGCGGATTATTCGGGAATACTCTCCAAGCGTGTGACAACAGAGCTTCTTTATTCAGCAACAAACAGGAACAAATATGATAAGCTTAATAAATTAGGAATAAAACATATTTATGTGTCTCAGTCTCTGTGCATCCTCTGTAGCTGCTTCTCTCATACACAGGAAACTGGATACAGTCACATGCTCTTCCTGTGTGAGCCTCTGGGAGGTTTTTTTTTCTTCTATCTTTATCTGCAACATACAAAAACCTAGCACTAAACACTCATATACAGGAATACAGTGTGTTGCATCAAACATATTCCAATACCCCCACTCAATAACTACTTATCCTGTTAGTTCAATTGCGGTTCTAAAGTCCACAAACTTGGCTCTTGATAATGGATTTTTCATACCATCAGCTTTCATTTTGTCAGACTCACAATAAACAAACTTGAGTACACCACATTCCACTAAGTCAAGTAAATTAGAATGTTTTACTTCAATGTGCTTAGCCCTTGCACTAATATTCTCACTGCTGGCAAGTTTAATACATCCTTGGTTGTCCTCATAGATAACTGTTGACTGAGCTAGTCAGGGCCGTATTACCAATTAGGCACTTGTGGGCGGGTGCCTATGGCTGCACGTTGAGAGGGGCGGCACCAGCATTAAGATTAAAAAAAAAAAATTAAAAAAGTTTTTTCTCTCTCCCCTGCACCGGTAAGTATCAAAACCGGCGTATTTCTAGGGGGGATAGTGGTGAGGGAATGCCAGGTGTCAGGGCTGCAGGGTACAGGGTAAGCAGTATAAACTCTGTCTACAGAGAATACATACGTGATGCCGGGTGGAACAGGACCTGTGATGATGTCATGCACATGTGACTCGGGTGGGGGAGCCAGGTTTGCCCGGCAAGAAGAATTGTCAACAGATCAGGAGGAGCTGGAACTGACTATACAAGCTACATGGGGGGGGGTGCAGAGGACATGGAGGGGGTGTGCAGAGCACATGGGGGGTGCAGAGGACATGGAGGGGGTGTGCAGAGGACATGGAGGAGTGTGCAGAAGACATAGAGGGGTGTGAAAATGACATGGAGGGGGTGCAGAGAACATAGGGGGGTGTGCAGAGGACATGGAGGGGGTGCAGAGGACATGAAAGGGGGTGCAGAGGACATGGAGGGGTGTACAGAGGACATGGAGGGGGTGCAGAGGACATGAGGGGTGTGCAGAGGACATGGAGGGGGTGCAGAGGACATAGAGGGGTGTGCAGAGGACATGAAGGGGGTGTGCAGAGGACATGGAGGGGGTGCAGAGGACATGGAGGGGGTGCACAGGACATGGGGGTGTACAGAGGACATGGGTGGTGCAGAGGACATGGAGGGGGGCAGAAGACATGGAGGGGGGTGCAGAGGAAAGGAGGGGGTGTAGAGGACATGGAGGGGGTGTGCAGAGACATAGAGGGGGTGTGAGAGGACATGAAGGGGGGTGCAGAGGACATGGTGGTACACAGCACAGAGCTGAGGGATGTTGGTACACTGTCTGTGCACAGCACTAGAGTGAGGCCATGGTGATACACTGCTGTGCACAGCACGGAGCTGAGGACATGGTGGTACACTGTCTGTGCACAGCACAGAGCTCGAGGACATGGTGGTACACATGTCTGTGCACAGCACAGAGCTGAGACATGGTGGTACATGTCGTGCACAGCACAGAGCAGAGGACATGGTGGTAAATTGTCTGTGCACAGCACGGAGCTGAGGACATGGTGGTACATTGTCTGTGCACAGCACAGAGCTGAGGACATGGTGGTACACTGTCTATGCACAGCATGGAGCTGAGGACATGGTGGTACATGTCTGTGCACAGCAGGGAGCTGGGACATGGTGGTACACTGTCTGTCCATAGCAGGGACCTGAGGACATGGTGGTACACTGTCTGTGCACAGCACGGAGCTGAGGATATGGTGGTACACTGTCTGTGCACAGCACAGAGCCGAGGACATGGTAGTACACTGCCTATGCACAGCACAGAGCTGGGACATGGTGGTACACTGTCTGTGCACAGCACGGAGCTGAGGACATGGTGGTACATTGTCTGTGCACAGTAGGGAGCTGGGGACATGGTGGTACACAGTGCACAGCACAGAGCTGAGGACATGGTGGTACACTGTCTGTGCACAGCAGGGAGCTGGGGACATGGTAGTATACTGTGCACAGCACAGAGCTGAGGACATGGTGGCACACTGTCTGTGCACAGCACAGAGTTGAGGACATGGTGGTACACTGTCTGTGCACAGCACGAAGCTGAGGACATGGTGGTGCATTGTCTGTGCACAGCACGGAGCTGAGGACATGGTGGTACACTATCTGTGCACAGCATGGAGCTGAGGACATGGTGGTACACTGTCTGTGCACAGCACGAAGCTGAGGACATGGTCGTGCACTGTCTGTGCACAGCACGGAGCTGAGGACATGGTGGCACATTGTCTATGCACAGCAGGGAGCTGGGGACATGGTGGTACACTGTGTGTGCACAGCACAGAGCTCAGGACATGGTGGTACACTGTCTGTGCACAGCACAGAGCTGAGGACATGGTGGTACACTGTCTGTGCACAGCAGGGAGCTGGGGACATGGTGGTATACTGTGCACAGCACGGAGCTGAGGACATGGTGGTGTGGCGCCCCACCATGTAGGTGCCACAAAAGTGGTACTACACCCAGAAAAACGGTGTAGTCACTCCACTGCAAGTGGAACTATGGTCAGTAGGTGGAACCCTAGAGCTAACACCCACACACTAGATTAGTAGGTTGATGGACCCTGGGAGGGTATATAGTGGCCTCTAGGGGCAACCAGTGAGCAGTTAGTTAGTTGGAGTAGCAGTGAGGAGTTGGAGAGAGCCAGGCCGCCAGCCTGGAGTGAGCGAGGAGGGCCTCCTCGGCTGAGGGGCCCATGACAGAACAGATTCCAGAGAAATAATAAGGAGAGAAGGTAGCTCACATCGCGAGTTCACTCTAAGAGGGGAAGAGAGTAACCTGAAGGTTTGCCCCAAAGGAAGCAACCGGGTACCGGAGCCCGCACCTGTGAGTTCCTATACGGCTCACAGAGAATCCGAAGAACAGGGGTATCTTTTTTGTACGCCTCTGACTCCCAAAGAGCCCAGAGAGAGGGGAATCAGGAGCAGCAGGACGCTGAAGCATCCAGAGAAGGTTCACCTGACGGGTAGAAGGGAGAGGACATAGAGGGGGTGCAGAGGACATGGAGGGGGTGTGCAGAGGACATGGAGGGGGTGCAGAGGACATGGAGGGGGTGCACAGGACATGGGGGTGTACAGAGGACATGGGGTGGTGCAGAGGACATGGAGGGGGGCAGAAGACAAGGAGGGGGGTGTAGAGGACATGGAGGGGGTGTGCAGAGGACATAGAGGGGGTGTGGAGAGGACATGAAGGGGGGTGCAGAGGACATGGTGGTACACAGCACAGAGCTGAGGACATGTTGGTACACTGTCTCTGCACAGCACAGAGCTGAGGCCATGGTGGTACACTGTCTGTGCACAGCACAGAGCTGAGGACATGGTGGTACACTGTCTGTGCACAGCACAGAGCTGAGACAATGGTGGTACACTGTCTGTGCACAGCACAGAGCAGAGGACATGGTGGTAGATTGTCTGTGCACAGCACGGAGCTGAGGACATGGTGGTACATTGTCTGTGCACAGCACAGAGCTGAGGACATGGTGGTACACTGTCTATCCATAGCAGGGACCTGAGGACATGGTGGTACACTGTCTGTGCACAGCACGGAGCTGAGGATATGGTGGTACACTGTCTGTGCACAGCACAGAGCTGAGGACATGGTAGTACACTGCCTATGCACAGCACAGAGCTGGGGACATGGTGGTACACTGTCTGTGCACAGCACGGAGCTGAGGACATGGTGGTACATTGTCTGTGCACAGTAGGGAGCTGGGGACATGGTGGTACACAGTGCACAGCACGGAGCTGAGGACATGGTGGTACACTGTCTGTGCACAGCAGGGAGCTGGGGACATGGTAGTATACTGTGCACAGCACAGAGCTGAGGACATGGTGGCACACTGTCTGTGCACAGCACAGAGTTGAGGACATGGTGGTACACTGTCTGTGCACAGCACGAAGCTGAGGACATGGTGGTGCATTGTCTGTGCACAGCACGGAGCTGAGGACATGGTGGTACACTATCTGTGCACAGCATGGAGCTGAGGACATGGTGGTACACTGTCTGTGCACAGCACGAAGCTGAGGACATGGTCGTGCACTGTCTGAGCACAGCACGGAGCTGAGGACATGTGGCACATTGTCTATGCACAGCAGGGAGCTGGGGACATGGTGGTACACTGTGTGTGCACAGCACAGAGCTCAGGACATGGTGGTACACTGTCTGTGCACAGCACAGAGCTGAGGACATGGTGGTACACTGTCTGTGCACAGCAGGGAGCTAGGGACATGGTGGTATACTGTGCACAGCACGGAGCTGAGGACATGGTGGTGTGGCGCCCCACCATGTAGGTGCCACAAAAGTGGTACTACACCCAGAAAAACGGTGTAGTCACTCCACTGCAAGTGGAACTATGGTCAGTAGGTGGAACCCTAGAGCTAACACCCACACACTAGATTAGTAGGTTGATGGACCCCGGGAGGGTATATAGTGGCCTCTAGGGGCAACCAGTGAGCAGTTAGTTAGTTGGAGTAGCAGTGAGGAGTTGGAGAGAGCCAGGCCGCCAGCCTGGAGGGAGCGAGGAGGGCCTCCTCGGCTGAGGGGCCCATGACAGAACAGATTCCAGAGAAATAATAAGGAGAGAAGGTAGCTCACATCGCGAGTTCACTCTAAGAGGGGAAGAGAGTAACCTGAAGGTTTGCCCCAAAGGAAGCAACCGGGTACCGGAGCCCGCACCTGTGAGTTCCTATACGGCTCACAGAGAAACCGAAGAACAGGGGTATCTTTTTGTACGCCTCTGACTCCCAAAGAGCCCAGAGAGAGGGGAATCAGGAGCAGCAGGACGCTGAAGCATCCAGAGAAGGTTCACCTGACGGGTAGAAGGGAGAGGAGACTAAGCTAAGCAGCAGGAGGTCAGATTCATCTACAAGAGATCAGACTTCACCGCCACTGGGAGGCAAGGGAAGAAAGGAAAAAGAATGGTACACAGTGAGGGATCCACCTAACAGCCAGAAATTCCACTTGCAGCATCCGTAGCATTTGTCATTATGACATCTACTGCTACTGAAAGACTGTAATGATTTAAAGTTTTCCAGTAAAGTACCCGGTGAAGTGTCAACTCTGCTGCATCCTTTCCTACATAAACTGTTTCCTTACAGGATAACGCTGCCCCGGCGGTCCAGTCCTGCCTGCAGGGGACTACACCATCTAAGCCGCACTACCATCGACCACCGGAGGACTGTAGCAGCGCTGGTGAGCATCACCAGGTACTGCAGGTGGCGTCACGACATTGTATATACTTTATTTTTTCCTTTATTCATTGACCACCAGGGCCACAGCCTCGGGCAACGACCCGTGACATCCCAGACGGAGCCTGAGAGCTGAGTACCCCATGCCCTGGGCGAGTCAGTGGCACACTGTCTTTGCACAGCATGGAGCTGAGGACATGGTGGTACACTGTGCACAGCACGGAGCTCAGGACATGGTGGTATACTGTGCACAGCACAGAGCTGGGGACATGGTGGTACACTGTCTTTGCCCAGCACAGAGCTCAGGACATGGTGTTACACTATCTGTGCACAGCACAGAGCTCAGGCCATGGTGATACACTGTGCACAGCACAAAGATCAGGACATGGTGGCACACTGTCTGTGCACAGCACAGAGCTCAGGACATGGTGATACACTGTCTGTGCACAGCACAGAGCTCAGGACATGGTGGTACACTGTGCACAGCACAGAGCTCAGAACATGGTGGTACACTGTCTGTGCACGCACAGAGCTCAGGACATGGTGGTACACTGTCTGTGCACAGCACAGAGCTCAGGACATGGTGGTACACTGTTGTGACAGCACGGAGCTGAGGACATTGGTAGTACGACAACTTGTCCTGTGCACAGCACAGAGCTGAGGGACATGGTAGGTACACTGCCTGTGCCTGACAGAGCTGGGACATGGTGGTACATGCTGTGCACAGCGGAGCTGATGACATGGTAGTACACTGCCTGTGCACAGCACAGAGCTGGGGACATGGTGGTATACTGTCTGTGTGGTACACTGTCTCTCGCCGCCTTAAAATCGGTCCGTTTCTCATTCAGGAGAGTAGGACGAGTGGCATCCGTTTTATGCTCTGTTTGGCAACTGCTGTGCTAGTGTCCACCATTTTCTCAGTGACATCCGTGTGCAATCTGTTTTTTTTCTCAGCTATTTACTGTATATTCATTTACAGGAACATTTTACATTGTTCTCAGCTGCAGAATGATAATGTATCAGTTAAAAAAACCGATGCCTCTCGGATGGTTTGTGTGCAGTCCGTGATTTTGTTCACCCGTAGACTT
This sequence comes from Allobates femoralis, assembly GCA_033576535.1. Taxonomy (NCBI): domain Eukaryota; kingdom Metazoa; phylum Chordata; class Amphibia; order Anura; family Aromobatidae; genus Allobates; species Allobates femoralis. The sequence goes on from JARQOC010000006.1 coordinate 333,705,816, forward strand.
GCATTGGCGAGTCTCGCGTGTGAATCGCAGACTGTCGCAGCATGTTGTGGCTTTTTTCGCATCCTGAATCTGGATGAGAAAAAAATGACCGACACTCGCCAATGTGATCTCAGACATTGATTAAGATTAGTCCAAGTGCAATGCGATAAAATCACACATTGCACTAGTCCGAGTTTCACGCCAGTGTGTCCGTACCCTAATAATAAAATCCATATAGTAATCCTACAATGTCTGCTGGACATGCTATGGGGAGGGTTTACGGCTCAGTTAGTACACACACCATACTTCATGGTATGGGGAGGGTTTATGGCACAGTACACACTCCATACTTCTCGTTATTAACAAGTTAACGCTCTCTTGTCCATCGCACTGCAGTGTCAAAAGAGGACGACAGCGAGACAGGCAGCAACATGGCGTCAGAGAGCCCCTGACCTCGAAATAGAAGATCCTCAGATCCCGGTATTGTGACATAATATTAAGAATAATATATTTTGCATTTATATTACACTATAAACTCCACAGCACTTTACATACATCATCAACACTATCCCCATTGGGGCTCACAATGTAAATATCCTATCAGTATGTCTCTGTAGTGTGGGTGGAAACCCATGCAAACACTTGGAGAATAAACTTTCACATAAACCAATCAAAACCATTAATGGCCACTTTACACGCGGCAACAGGAAGATAGAAAACGTCAGGTGTCGGAGACGATTGTACCTTTTACCTTCAAAACACCTTGAAGTGGCTGCGTGTAATTCAGGTATCTGCAAGGTGTTTTGAAGGTAAAAGGTACAATTGTCTCCGACACCTGACTTTTTCTATCTTCCTGTTGCCGCGTGTAAAGTGGCCATAAAAGATAATTATTTTTTGTATTTATCTCATGGCAGTCTGCAGGATTTAACCCCTACAAACCTTTTATATGTGCTACATGGAATGTGGGGGGAGAAGCTGCAAGGATGGGGGAAGAAGCCCCATGAAACTTGGAGTGACAGCCGCGACGGGGGATTTTGTCCGTGAATGGGTGTGTCCGCGATGGGGGGGTGGGGGTTTGCCATGGGGGAGGGCTGTGGGGGGGTCATTGGGACATTGGGGGGCACGACTGCTGACGGTGCCTACAGCAGGCATATAGAGTATGGGTGGCATATAGTGAGAGCAGGGGGGTATGGCCATGCCTCCTGTTCATTACATTAGCACGAAGTATGAGAGAGCTGGAATGTAGGATGAGCATAGAGACCCCGGCAGCCATGCCACCATACCATACCATGCCCCCTGTTTGTTACTCTAGCAAAAAGTATGAGGGGACTGTAATGTAGGATGAGTATACTCTGGCAGCCATGCTGCCATACACCACCATGCCCCTTGTTTGTTACACTAGTTAAAAGTATGATGGGGCTGGAATGTAGGATGAGCATAGAGATCTCAGCCTTGCTGCCATACCCCACCATGCCCCCTGTTCGTTACACTAGTTAAAAGTATGAGGGGGCTGAAATGTAGGATGACCATGAAGTCCCATTGGCCACATCCTTCACCACACCTCCTGATGTCAGCAGCAGCCTGAAGCTGAATCTGCTCTGTGATGTATTGTCCCATAAAGGAGGGGTGAGTGCTGAGGAGCAGATATAATTTTATTGATTTTTAAACTATCTAAACATACTGTAGTGGACAGTTCAGCTTCATCATGTAGGAGGGACAGTAAAAAAAAATTCCTTTCCCCATAGTGCCCCTTTAACCCCACTGTGTGCAGCAGAGTTTTAGTTATCTAGCCTATCCTCAAGTGGCAGTGGATTTATAAGGCAGCATTTGTGGAACCATATCGTATATGACAAAAAGTCCTGTGATGCTGTCAATAAAAACAGATAAAAAAGGGATTTTTAATGCGATTTTTGGATGACAGATGCTTCCCTATTCTTTCAACAGCCCTGCTTTTTCTCCAATAAACTCTCATGTTTGGAGCTGTCACTACTCAGATATACTATAAATAATCTAAATGAAATTTTTTCACACACACACGCACACATCTAAATTATTATAGAATTGTATTCAGAGGTCGGTTGTTTGAGAGTGTGATAAATGGATACAAGAAAATCGACTTATCTGTTGGTGTGCAAGTAAATATAAAGCAATTGAATGCAAGGTTCATTACACCTAGAGTAACACAAAGATATAATCAATGACCAGTCATGTAGGACATGGCCAGGTTATACACTAGGGTTTTTGGGCTGCAAACCTAATCATGACGAACGAGGTAATTCTGAAAATTATTACGGTATTTCATAATGTGGCATTTCAGGTCAAGCATCATCCCCACATGTAAATGTAAGATCAATACCGAAATACGGAATTTTGGTGTACTTAGCTACGCAGAAAAAATACATTTTTCCATAAACTTCATTTTAATTGAGTAATTTCAAAAAATAATTTTAATTGTCTTAAAATTGTAATGATGAAGTCAACATGCCTGCTTGCTATATAAATCAATTTAATATAAATTCTTCATGGAGCCAATTTTGGTTATTTCACAAATCCCTACTAAGGCTGCTTTCACATTGCGATTTTTGAGGATCTGTGGCTGTTCGTTGTAAAACGGACAGCCACAGATCCGATTTGGCCCCCATGTTATCCTATGGGGATTGGATCGGATTTGGCCTAATTGCCATCCAATTTTGTTGGATCCGATTTGTGTCCGATTTTTTGCTGGACCCAAAATCGGAGACTGCTCCGAGTTTGGGCACAGGAAACAATCGTACACAAATCGGATACCACAAAATCGGATGGCAATTAGGCCAAATCAGACCCGATCCGCGGCCTTTAACCTAGGGGCCAATGGAGCATGGGTCCAAGAAAACACAGGATCGTTTCTCGAACCCAATTTTATTGTACTGAGCATGCTCAGTACACTAAAATTGCTCCTAACCATCTAATTTCACTTCCGAAATGTGCACTGTGTTCCAAATTATTATGCAAATTGGTTTTAAGTGTCATAGGGTTTTATTTTTATTTTTTTTCAATGAAACCCATTGATGGTATTGTGTCTCAGGGTTCTTTGGATCATTGAAATCAATCTCAGATATCTGTGATAATTAGTTTGGCAGGTGAGCCTAATGAAAGGAAAACTGGGTGTTCCACAATATTACACAGGCCACAGTTTTCAAGTAACATGGGAAAGAAAAAGGATGTCTCTGCTGCCGAAAAGCAACAAATAGTGCAATGCCTTGGACAAGGGATGGAAACATTTGATATTGCACGAAAACGTAAGCGTGATCATCGTATTGTGAAGAGATTTGTGGCTGATTCTGAGCACAGATGTGTTCGTGCAGATAAAGGCAGAATGAGGAAGGTTTCTGCCAGGCAAGTTCATCAGATTAAGAGAGCAGCTGCTAAAAAGGCCTAACAAACCAACAAACAAATATTTTAAGCTGCTGGTGCCTCTGGCGCTGGTGCCCTAAACCGTGCTCACAAGCAGAAACAGTTGCAGTGGGTCCAGATATACATGAAGACTAATTTTCAAACAGTCTTGTTTACTTATGAGTGCCAAGCAACCCTGGATGGTCCGGATGAATAGAGTAGTGGATGGTTGGTGGATGCCACCATGTCCCAACAAGGCTGCGACGTCATTAAGGAGGTGAAGGAGTCATGTTTTGGGCTGGAATCATTGGGAAACATCTGGTAGGCCCCTTTAAGGTTCCAGAAGGTGTGAAAATGACCTCTGCAACGTATATAGAGTTTCCAACTGAGAACTTTCCTCCATGGTACAAAAAGCAAAAACGCGCCTTTAGGAGCAAAATCATCCTCATGCATGTCAATGCACCATCTCATGCTACAAAGAATACCTCTGTGCCATCGACTGCTATAGGCATAAAAGGAGATAAACTCATGGTGTGGCCACCATCTTTCCCTGACCTCAACCCTATAGAGAACCTTAGGAGTATAATCAAGCAAAAGATCTATGAGGGTGGGAGGCAGTTCACATCAAAACAGCAGCTCTGGGAGGCTATTCTGACATCATGCAAAGAAATACAAGCAGAAACTCTCCAGAAACTCACAAGTTCATTGGATGCAAGAATTGTGAAGGTGATATCAAAGAAGGGTTCCTATGTTAACATGTAACTTGGCCTGTTAGGATGTTTTGGAGTTAAATAGCTTTTTATTTCAGTGAATGTGACCTCCTAATGCTGCAAATTCAACAGATGAGCATTTTCAGTTCTTTCAAACATATCAAATGTTTAGAAACTGTGCATTTAGAGTTTTTTTTTAATTTTGAAGATTATACTGATTATACTGTTATCATTGGGAGGTTTCTTCAATAAAATTCGATGTATACTCTAACGCAGGGGTCTCAAACTCAGCTGGGTTGGTGGGCCGCATGTAGAAAAAAATTGATATCGGGGGGCCGCATCGCTTGTAGGACTAAGGGTACCGTTACACATCGCAACATTGCATGCAATTTCACTGGCACTTTGCTGGTTGCAGTGAAATCATGGACACATTGTTCTATTTTGTGGCCGTGTACAAATGGAACAATGTGTCCATGATTTCACTGCAACCAGCAAATTGCCTGTGAAACTGCATGCAATGTTGCGACGTGTAACGGTACCCTTAGTGACATTTTAGCAATACCAGAATTTTTTGCTCAATCTAGTAAAGTACAAATCCTGATCTTCTTGTAGGAATGTTCCTACCCTAATCTCCTTTATGTAGTAATGTCCCCATACTGGTCCCCATTGTATATTAATGTCCCCCAAACTGGTCCCCATCTTGTAGTAATGTCCCCATCCTGGTGCCCTTTTTAAAGTAATGTTCCTCCCTGGTCCCTACATGTAGTAATGTTCCCATCCTATATTAATGACCCCCATCCTGGTACTCGTCTTGTAGTAATGCCCCTGCCCTGGTCTCCATTTTGTAGTAATGTTCCTCCCTGGTCCATATGTGTAGTAATGCCCCATCCTGGTCCTCAACCTATATTAATGTCTCCCATCCTGGTCCTCATTTTGTAGTAATGTCCCCATCTTTTAGTAATGTTCCCTCCCTTGTCATCTTGTAGTAATGTCCCCCATCCCAACGCCTTTTTGTAGAGAAGTCCCCACAACCTGGTCTCTGTTCTTTTTGTTCTCTCGCTCACACTCACACATATACACACCCGCACACTCACACATATACACACACACTCACATACACACTCACACACACTCACACATACATCCTCAGACATATTCACACAAACACACACTCACACATTGACACACTTACATAGGGCCATATTTGGAGTTCCTGCCGCCCTAGGAACTTTCAGCGGTCACGTTCCCCAGGCTGCTATCTTCGGCTGTAACAGCGCCTTACCTGACTCCACTCTTCTCATCCCGGACGCTTCTTCCTCTGTGGCTCCCGGTCTCCCACTTGCCGGCACCAGCCTGCAGCCGGCAGCATCCGGCAGCTGCCAGCACCCGGCATTTGTTGGCACCCGGCAGCCGCCAGCACCCAAAAGGTGGCACCCGGCAGCACCCAGCGGTAGCCGCCAGCACTAGGCGGCACCCGGCAGCACCTGGGAGGCGGCACCAGGTGGCATCCGGCAGCTGCCATCACCCGGCATTAGGCGGCACCCGGCAGCACCCAGTGGCCACTAACACCCGGCAGCTGCCAGCACCAGGTGGCAGCTGCCAGCTGCCAGCACCCGGCGTAAAGCGGCACCTGGCAACTGCCAGCACCCAGCGGACAGGAGAAGTGGTACTGTGCAGTGTATATATACAGAATAATACAGATACTGAGGATTACATCCAGTATACAGGACAGAAGTGGTACTGTGCAGTGTATATATACAGAATAATACAGATACTGAGGATTACACCCAGTATACAGGACAGTAGAAGTGGTACTTTGCAGTGTATATATACAGAATAATACAGATACTGAGGATTACACCCAGTATACAGGACAGGAGAAGTGGTGCTGTGCAGTGTATATATACAGAATAATACAGATACTGAGGATTACACCCAGTATACAGGACAGGAGAAGTGGTACTCTGCAGTGTATATATACAGAATAATACAGATACTGATGATTACACCCAGTATACAGGACAGGAGAAGTGGTACTGTGCAGTGTATATATATACAGAATAATACAGATACTGAGGATTACACCCAGTATACAGGACAGGAGAAGTGGCACTGTGCAGTGTATATATACAGAATAATACAGATACTGAGGATTACACCCTGTATACAGGACAGGAGAAGTGGTAGTGTGCAGTGTATATATATACAGAATAATACAGATATTGAGGATTACACCTAGTATACAGGACAGGAGAAGTGGCACTGTGCAGTGTATATATACAGAATAATACAGATACTGAGGATTACACCCTGTATACAGGACAGGAGAAGTGGTAGTGTGCAGTGTATATATATACAGAATAATACAGATATTGAGGATTACACCTAGTATACAGGACAGGAGAAGTGGCACTGTGCAGTGTATATATACAGAATAATACAGATACTGAGGATTACACCCTGTATACAGGACAGGAGAAGTGGTACTGTGCAGTGTATACACACAGAATAATACAGATACTGAGGATTACACCCTGTATACAGGACAGAAGAAGTGGTACTGTGCAGTGTATATATATATACACAATAATACAGATACTGAGTATTAGACTCAGTACAGGAGAATTATACCCAGCATACCCAGGAGGCTGTGCTATAGAGATAGCCAAGACTCAGCCAGATCGTAAAGATGGGGAAAGATGAAAGGTGGCGGCAGAAAGTCCAGTGCTGGGCGCAGAGAGGAACAGAATCCATGGAGGGACCAGGAAGAACAGAGCGCGAACTCTGCCCGCAGGAAAACTTTCTGATGCTGCACATTACACACTGCAGGCTCTACACATTACACACTGCGGGCTCTGCACATTACACACTGCGGGCTCTGCACATCACACACTGCGGGCTCTGCACATTACACACTGCGGGCTCTGCACATTACACACTGCGGGCTCTGCACATTACACACTGCGGGCTCTGTACATTACACACTGCGGGCTCTGCACATTACACACTGCGGGCTCTGCACATTACATACTGCGGGCTCTGCACATTACACACTGCGGGCTCTGCACATCACACACTGCGGGCTCTGTGCACATTACACACTGCGGGCTCTGTGCACATTACACACTGCGGGCTCTGCACATCACACACTGCGGGCTCTGCACATCACACACTGCGGGCTCTGGACATTACACACTGCAGGCTCTGCACATTACACACTGCGGGCTCTGCACATTACACACTGCAGGCTCTGCACATTACACACTGGGGGCTCTGCACATTACACACTGCGGGCTCTGTACATTACACACTGCGGGCTCTGCACATTACACACTGCGGGCTCTGCACATTACACACTGCGGGCTCTGCACATTAAACACTTGGGGCTCTGTACACATTTTGGAGTGCTGCTGTATATCTTGTATACTCAGCACTATACTGTATATACAGGTCCACACTATATATATATATACAGTATATAAGCACACTAGTAGAGCATGTAGTGTGGACCTGTATATACTATTTAGTGTTGTGTAAAGACAGATAGACACTCAGACAGACACAGATATGATACTCACACACAGGACCTGTCATGATGTCACATGGAGGGAAGTCATCAGGGGTCACATGATCAGCTGAGGTGGGAGGGCCTGGGTACTGCACCTTTCATCTTGATTGGTGTGAGAGGGTGCCTGCTTTAGGTAAACGGCCCCTCCCCCTTCACGTCCGTGGCCCCGCCCCCTGAATGATGTGCCCGCTCGTCGGCAAATGATTTAATGCGGCCAGAGGCCACACACTTCTGGCCTTACTCCTCTGGCAGTGTGCGGCAATAGGAGCGGGCGGCCCATGCACCACATTAGTAGGCGGCCCATAGGGAAAAGTCACAGGAGGCGGCCGGCGGACCAATCAGAAGCCTCCTGTGACAGGAGGCTTCTGATTGGTCCGCCGGCCGCCTGCTTGCTTGAATGTACAGGCGCGATCATGGCACTTGTTTCAGCGGTACCCGGAAGTCACTATAAAGCGGGTACCGCGGCGGCTCCCTTCACAAAGGCCCGGGGCATGTTATTTCTTCAAGGTGCCCCGGGCCGCAGTGGGAAGCCAGACGGGCCGCTTGCGGCCCGGGGGCCGCGTGTTTGAGACCCCTGCTCTAACGGGTGATGACTTTTATTACACTGACTGTCATTTGCACCGACCATTTAGGAAAATCAGAAAAAAAAACATTTTCATAATAATTTGGAACACAGTGTATATACATACATTGCAGAAGTGAAATTTAGTAAAAGAAAGGGTTAAAAATAAAAAATATGTATGCTCACCTGTCCAGCGAGTCCCCCGGCGCCTCCAACAAGCTCCGGACAGGACCTGCGGTTACGTCACAACCCGGCAGCGTCATTGGGTCACATGACCGCAGTTACAGCGGTAAGAGATCAGCAAGTGACATGATGTATTAGAAAGTAAATAATGGCATTAAATAAGCATTTAGGATGAAAACTACTTTGTTTTTCGGACCACCCAATTTAGGGCCGCTTTACACACACCAACTTCTGTGACCAACTTCTGAACAGATCTCTGGTTGCAGTGAAATCATGGACACATTGTTACATTTTGTGGCCTTGTACAAATGTAACAATGTGTCCATGATTTAACTGCAACCAGAGATCTGTTCAGAAGTCGGTCACAGAAGTTGGTGTGTGTAAAGTGGCCCTAAGTCTTCATTCAGAAGTGTTTTTTATGCAAATAAAAAAACGTTTTATTGGTATTTTGGATCCGAGTGTCATCAGTGTTTCATAAGTGTTTTTCACATATGGATAAATAAAAAAATTACAAGGTTTTTATTAATTGTAATGTTAATTCCGAACAGGACACAGATTACACAAGGATGCCATCCTTATGCTGTTTGTGGTTTTCACAAACCTACAGACTTGTATTGGTAATTTTCATCCGTGTTGCCAGGAAAGATCTGGCATGTCTCCAATAAGTTTTATACAACACAAAAAAAAAACCATGGACATGTGAATAGCAGCATAAATTATGATCCCCCCTTTTTAATAAAAGAAACCTTTTTGTGAAAGTCAGTTCCACAATGTGTGGTTGCACTATGGAATAAACTTATCACCCAAATTCCTTCAAAATTTCAACGAAAACCTAATCTTAATAAACATCAATGGACCTCCCTATAGGTGAGTATAATAAAAGGTATTTTTTATGTTATACAGATCGGCCTGTTGACTTATAGACAGTTTTCTAGAATACTGTATATAAGGGCTCTCTGAAGGTGGCCGCAGCTTATAGGGGAAAAACCTGGTTAGAGCTTCCCTTTAAAGTGAAATGGGGTCTCCTTGTTGGTCCAAATTGTCATCCAGTCCTGGGCAGCCAGACAGCAACTTGCAGCCTACATGGGTGTACAGCCAACACGACACAAGTCCACGCACCCTTCCAGGACTGTGACTTTCATGTAGTGTGCCAGGGCATCCGGAGTCAATACCTTGACCGTGAGTACAGCCCCATGACACCCTGTAGTTCGACTAAGTGAAGATTAAGTAATGAATGCTAATTAAGTGATAAAAAATACTGTGCCTTTTTGTTGTTCTACCATTATAAAATTCATCTTGCTATGTATGCCTGCTTACTTTAACTTCTGCGTATGTAGCATGCAGTTAAAATAACAGGAGTGTGTGACCTGTGGGGTCTGTCAGCTGCTCCCACTGAAGGGGATTTCTCAGATGTCCTAGTATATGAGACTCTTGACAACTATTGAACTTAAAGGGTTATTCAGGTCTTTAAGGCTAGGGTCACATTTGGGAGTGTGCATCCGTTTGATGGATGCATTAAAGGATGCATTTTTTCCCCTTGTGTTTTCATGCATTTTGTGCTAAAATATGATGTTGAAATTAACAGATGTGTTAAAGGATGGTATATATATATATATATGTACCATGCATTAACGCACAGACTAGTGTTTTTGGCATAATTTGTGTATTTTGGTGGTTTTTTTTGTGAGCCACACCCCTCAGCCAATAAAGGCAATATTATTGGGGGGGGTGGCCATTAGCCATTTTGGTTGTTGTGTGTGGCTCTGCCTGCATTATGGATGACACAATCTAACTTGAATTACGCTACCTGTTGTTCCTTCGCCGGTAGAGGAGACATACCAGATGGAGTGGGTATGGGTCCATGAGGTCAATGTGCTGTGACCCCAATATGGCTCCTTCCATGTCCTCTACCACCATTTGCTCCAGTTTCCTGTTAAATTCCAGTGCTTCGTGAGGATGTCTGTCTCCACTCTTGATGTGCTCCTAGGCCTTGTATCTGATGACATCTATCGGCAAGATACAAGATGTCGGGAAGCTATATCACCAGTGGAGAGATTAGTGGTGACCCTGAGGTAAGTTATATTTTGTTTATTTTCCTCTTTTCAAGCACACATACTGTACACATGTTATTTTCCCATGCATGAAGAGTATTTAATGTCATGTGTGTGTGTGTTCATTGTTAACTTTGTGTCCATTATCATTGCATGTACTTGGCGACAGGTGAAAGCTATGTGTCCCTCTACTACCAATTCCACCTTGGCCAATCCACCATCTGCGGCATCGTTCCTGAGACCTGTGAGGTCATCTGGGCAAAATTGCAGCCCCTGGTCTTGCCACCACCCACCACAGAAATGTGGCTGCAAAATGCGGCCAGGTTTGCCCAGGTTGCAAATTTCCCAAACTGTATTGGAGCCCTTAACAGCAAGTACATACGCATAAGGAAGCCACCCAATAGTGGCACCAACTTCTACAACTACAATCATTTTTTTCCATGATGCGCAAGATCAATTAGTGGCAGTGGACATTGGGGCGTATGGATGGGTGCACGAATAACTCCATGTGTTCATAGATACAATATGGGGAAAGCACTCTATAATAATCACTTCCACATACCACCACCATGCCCTTTACCCGGAACAACTGCGCCCAGTCTGCCATATGTTATTGTAGCAGATGAGACTTTCCAGCTGTGTATGAATTTGATGAAGCCTTATGCCAGCCACACACTAACCACTACGCAGCGTAACTAAGGCATTGTTCACACACAATTTGCGTTTTTTTTTAGCACTCTTAAAAGCACTTGCGTTTTTTTAGGAGTGCTAAAAAATGTCTCTTGTGTGTCTGAAAGGAAATTTTGCCTTTTTGGACTTTCCTCAAAAACGCAGGCAAAAACGTAAGCGTTAACGCAGGGTGCATAAATGTGCCGTTTAAAAACGCATGCGTTTCCCATAGGGCCCCATGTTATAGAAACGCATGTGCGTTTTCCCAAAAACGCATGCGTTTTTTTAACATGGGCCCTATGGGAAACGCATGCGTTAACGCAGGGCACATGTAGGCACTTGCGTTAACGCATGCGTTTCCCATAGGGGCCCATGTTAAAAAAACGCATGCGTTTTTGGGAAAACGCGCATGCGTTTTTTTCCAGCACCCAAAAACGCTGCATGCAGCGTTTTTTGGACTGGAGGAAAAAAACGCAAATGGAGCTGAAAAACGCATGTACACTCAAATGTACCCTGCGTTAACGCACCTGTGTTTTTTTAACAGCCCAATAACGCAGGGATGGGCAAAAAAACGCATGTGTGTGAACATGGCCTTTAATACATGATTAAGTCGTGCTAGGCAATATGTGGAGTGTGCCTTCGGTATATTGTCATCCAAGTGGCGTGTGTTACTGACATGTATCCAATTACACCCCAAGATTGTGGATAGTGTAGTGAAGGCGTGTGTTTGTTTACACAATTTTGTATGCCGACATGACCCCCTCATTGTGGACCCCTATGAATGGGATTCCACACTCATAGGTCTCCAAGATGCGGCTGTTCGGGCTCCTCTTGCTGCCATGGAAGTGCGGAATCAATTCGCCGAATACTTCTGCAGTGACGTTGGTCCGATACCCATGGGTGCTGCGGCTAAGTGAATTATGATGCCACTCATTTTTGTTCATCAGAACATTTTAACTTCTTAACGACGGCCTTACGTCTACAGACGTCGGAAAAAAAGGGTACTTATGCCCAGTCGACGTCTGTAGACATAAGGCAGAACTAAGCCCAGGTGTGCAGGCCCTGTAGCTAAAATCTCAGGGTATTAGTGTACCGATTGTAGCTAAGACCTTAGAGATTAGGAATTGGCTGGTGTTTTACTGGCACCAGTAATGTGATGACCGGTAAGCACCGTTTACCGGTCATCACATTAGAAAAAGTGACATTGCCAGTAAAAAGTACTTTCACTTTGATCCAACATGAAAACACATGTCGGATCAAAGTGAAAGCATTAGCCCTTCAAAGCCCCAAGACCCCCAGTACTGGGGATCACCCCCCACCCCTGGGGATCACCCACCCCCGTAACATGTAAAAATGGCGGCGGCCAGCGGCAAAACCCGCCGCCTCCGTTTCATCTCTTTGCAATTTGACAGGTCAGATCGCATAGAGATGCCGCCATTCCTGGGGGTCCCCTCAGTGGCCCCCCAATGTCATCCCCCTCAACCATCATCTCCTGCTCCTCCCTGCTCCGCTCCCCAGCTCCCCCTCCGGTCATCAACGCACCCCCCCCCCTTCCCCAGGTCTTCCCCAGTTCATCCCCCGCCTACCCTTGACCCCCCGCTCCCCCCGTCCGATCTGCACCCCTTCATGCCTCCCCCCGACCCCCCCAACTCTGCTCTCATACTTACCCATCCTGCAGCGTCGCCCGCCGTCTTCTCTCTGCCTCTGTCCCAGCGCCGCTGCTCTGCGTGCGCCGGAACAGAGGCAGAGTTAACCCCTGAATGACCACACAGGGGTGATCTGCAGTTAACCCCCTGTGTAGTCACAAGGGGTTAACTGCAGATCATCATCCATGTGTGGTCACAAGGGGTTACCTGATCTGCAGTTAACCCCTTGTGACCACACAGGGATGTTGATCTGCAGTTAACCCCTTGTGTGGTCACAAAGGGTTAACTGCAGATCATCATCCCTGTGTGGTCACAAGGGGTTACCTGATCTGCAGTTAACCCCTGTGTGACAACACAGGTGTGATCTGCAGTTAACCTCTTTGTGATCACACACGGGGTTAACTTCAGATCATCATCTGAATGAGAATCGTCGCGGGACCTCCCACTGGACTACGTCAGACCTTCCCAATGGATTACGTCGCACCTTCCCACTGGACTACGTCGGACCATCCCACTGGACTACATCGGGTCACTGTAATAAAGATGGGGTCTAAATATGTGTTTGTGTTTTTTTTTTCCAATAAAAATATTTTCTCTGTTTGTGTTTTCTTTACAATCTTGTAGAGATTCCTAATGGTCCGGTCTAATACTGGCCAGACGTTATGACTCTCGGGCTTAGTGCCAGCTGCCAAAAAGCTGGCATTAACCCCTTATTACCCAGTCTGCCACCGCTACACGGCAGCTGGAAGAGCTGGATGCAGCGCCAGAAAATGGCGCTTCTATTTTTCTGGGGCGGCTGCGGGCTGCAATTCGCAGTGGGGGGGGGCCCAGAAAGCTTGGGCCTCCCTACGCTGAGGATTCCAGCCCCCAGCTGCCTAGTTGTACCTGGTGGACCCAAAAATATGGTGAAGCCCACGCCATTTTTTTTAAAATTATTTCATGAAATAATTTTAAAAAAAAAAGGGCTTCCCTATATTTTTGGTTTCCAGCCACGTAAAACTAGGCAGAAGGGGTTGGTGGCATCCCGTAGCTGCCTGTTGTACCTGGCTGGACCAAAAATATGGTGAAGCCACACGTCATTTTTTTTTTAATGTAATAATGAAATCATTTTAAAAAATGCAGGAGAGGAGACAACCAGGACACGGTGTCTCCAGATCTTGCGCACATGCCCTAAAGGTGAGAAATTGTGTGAAAAAAGAAAATGTTCAATATGATGTTATCAAACTCTGTGAAGTAGCTGTAGGTTCCAAATGCTCACTATACCCCTAGATATAATCCTTGAGGCATCTTGTTACCAAAATGGGTCACTTGTGGGGGAGCTCCAAAGTTTAGGCACACAGGGGCTCTCCATACGCGACATGGTGTCCGCTAACAATTGGAGCTAATTTTCCATTCAAATTGTTCGCGGACACCATGTCGCATATGGAGAGCACCTGTGTGCCTAAACATTGGAGCTCCCCCTTAAGTGATCCCATTTTGGAAACTAGACACCCCAAGGAACTTATCTAGATGCATAGTGAGCACTTTCAACCCTAGGTGCTTCACAAATTAATCCGTAAAAAGGTAAAAAGAAGATTTTTGTGAAAAAAAAGTACTTTTTCATTTTTACACATCAGTTTGTGAAGAACATGGGGATCAAAGTGCTCACTATGCATCTAGATAAGTTCCTTGGGGTGTCTAGTTTACAAAATGGGGTCACTTGTGGGGAGCCCCAATATTTAGGCACATAGGGGCTCTCCATACGTGACATGGTGTTCACTAACAATTGGAATTGTAAGCGCATACCATGTCATGTATGGAGAGCTCCTGTGTGCCTAAACATTGGAGCTCCCCCACAAGTGACCCCATTTTGGACACCCCAAGGAACATATTTAGATGCATATTGAGCACTTTGAACCCCTAGGTGGTTCACAAATTGATCCGTAAAAATGAAAAAGTATTTTTTTTTTCATAAGAATTTTTCTTTTTTCATTTTTACGGATTCATTTGTGCCGGATGTTGCAGACCCTGTAGGGTAAATGTTGTACAGCAACACATAACATGTATACAACGTTGACATTACCAAGCTACTGATCAAGAAGTTTACATATGCCTGCTTCCAAGGCCATGATGGTTAGGCGTGTCATGTTGGCATCCCAACCATGTAGTATTAGTCACATGTTAATGCCATGTCCATATTGCCCCATATGTTTCAATTTGTGGTCCTTCCACCAACGCATGAATGGTAAATGTACAGTCCAATAACAATTTTGTTCATTATTCTAAACACACACCGAACAGTCACATATGCACTTCCTGCATGTCTTTGTTTTCATCTCGAAATGTTGTAATATTGCAAATTTTGGGTTTTCATCTCATCAATCCATGAGTGGCCAAAACTTCCACATGCCTTAACTAAACATGTAATCCCCGGTGTTATGTGTTGGTCGAGGCCGAATATAGGGTTATCTCAATGTTCACATACGTCAGTATCTGACAATGTGGCTCTGTTTGTCTGAGTTTAATGTTACTCATGTAATGTGTGCCAAACCAAAACCTTGCAACATGTAAGCAGTGAGTGTCACTGATGTGTCAACCCCATGGTTTGTATGGTCAGCCTGACAAATGTTTACAAGCCACATCTCTAAACCTGGCTTGTATGGTCCACATACTTTTCTAGTTTTAGACATTATATGGCCATATGATACAGATAAGGTATGTTATTACATCCGTAAACAAGTCATCATTTAGAAATTCCACCAATACGTGTTATAAACCAAACTGACATACTTTAATAACATGTATGTGTTGCAGCATATAAAGGAATTGTACACCTCTCTGGGCCTATTAACTGTTACCAGCCACAATGTGCCAGAAAAGCATGTATTCTGGCCTTTTACAAAATATAACAAAATAGTATAATAAACAAATTTATCCATATGGACAGTTATACAGCCATTGCCACAGGCAACAAAAAATTTCTTTCAGTATCAGCCATGATCTCTAAGCTACGCGACATCATGAGATGTGTCATCTGACACAATGGTCGTGTTTGCAGGAGCTTTCCGGCAATACTTGGCAATCAGTCTGTTCAACTCCTCGCGGAAATTAAACCAATGATCTAGCTCCATGGCTGACAGGAATGGAGCAAAGGAGGACATCAGGAGCTGCCACTCACTGCTGCCATGGATGGAGTCTCTCTGCCTGAGATCGTCAATTTGACGCTGAATAGCACTGTTCTGCAAGCGCACAGTGTCCTGCAGCCGATGTAGGTTATCGAGAAGCAACATATCCATGCCTTCCTTTACCAGTGTCCGGCGTCTAGGATGGGTGACACGAGCTCGGGAAGACACAGGATCAGTAGCAGTGTGGTGACAGTGCCTTCTGAGCATGTTGGCTGTGGGTCATGTTGGCTGAGTTCTGATGGCAAGATGTTGTCGCCTTGGTCCCTGGTGCTGGGCCCTTCACCGACACTTTCCACCACATCCAGATCCACGGCCGGTGTACTGCAGAGTGTCCTGTTAATAAAACCAAAAACCACATTCATATCACAAAGTGTAACTACCTAAATAATCTGGGACCACTTACATCTGAGCCTCGACTGTTTTTTGTAGAAACATCAATTGGTCAAAGTACTTACATAGTCGTGGTGGGTGTGGGGCTGAACTGCTTTTATACTTGTCTTGATCCTTGTAATCCCTGGCATACCTATCACGGATGGACCGCCACGCACATGCACTATTCTGTCTGCATGAGTAATAACAATAAAATTGTTAAGATACAACACACAGAGATAGTCGCTTATAATTGAAAAACAATGCTACATAAGATTTTGTGTGTTTAAAGTTCGCATGGCAATTTACCTATCTCCTGCTGATGCTCAAGAGGAAGCCCTTTGAAGTTGGGAAACATCTGCAGGATTATAAATGACAAGATTTTCCAATTTTTAACAACATCCTGGTGGCCGGGGTCTCCTTGGTCCCATAGGATGTGTGTGGCTCTACCAGATTGATTAGTGTCTCATTATCAACTTTTGATTTGTCATCAACCACTACGATGTTACATTTTCCTCTTTCACCATGGCCCTACAACAACAACACACCAGTAGGTCAAGGTAAACCTTCCAATCAAGCCTTGGAAAATTGGAAATAGAGCATTTATGACCCACCTCACAGGGCCTTTGGGGATGTCACTGGGGCCTGTGCCCGGTCCCGTGGCCCTGGTGGTCGCTGAACAGAGTCAATAAAAATAATAAAAATAGTTTGTGACGCCACCTACGGTTCCGGTATGGTTATCGGTGCTGCGGGTCAGACCTCCGGGGTGATGTTTGGGCAGCAAGATGGTTACGCTCCCCGTAGGTGGAACGGGATCCCCGGGGCAGTTGTAGTAGTTGTTTTTACATAGGGAGGCAGCTTACCACACGGCACAGTCACTTGTCCTTTTCACTGCAGCAAGTGTGCGACTTATCAGGCGAGAGAAATAAAGTACGTCACACAGTATTTAACTCTGAACGGGTTTACATGCAGTGCTTCAAGAAAATTAGCAGATGTTACAGTCACTCGGGTCTTCCTGGCCTGGGTAGTCACCAGGGAACTGGGATGTTTCACTTAAGATCCTCGGTGGTGTGCCTGCCGGTCCCTCACTGCGCTCTCTTCTCCTTACCGTCAGTGCCCCCGCGTGCAGACCTCAGCCAGCTCCCATGGGTCTTCAGTGGAGGACTCCCCTTTAGGTCCCCCTGACCCTAGTTCGGTATGCCTTTTCAAGATATGCACCAGGTCTTTGGCCATGACTTCCTACAGAAGCTCAGTGCCTCCGGTTTAACAGCTCGGGGATGAACACCTGCACCATGTCCACAGCCGGTTGTCTGCCCGGGACCAGACCCCTCTGGTCGGTAGTCATTCTGGGTCCACATTCGGTGCACCACAATGCCTGGTGCCCCTAGGGTCTGTCTCCTGTCCCAACGACCTTCCTGCGTCTTCTTGACTCGTCTCTCCCCAACTGAACTAACTCTCCTCCCACCCACACACTTTTCCACCCCACATGACTCCTCCATAGGACTGGGTCTTCCCTACAGCAGGTTCACCCCCGGTCCTCTATGCTAGGGTGTGTATGAATGGGTGTTGTGAGGATCCTTTATGCACCATCCAATTCCCTTGGTCACAGGAATACTACACACTCTTAGTTGGGTGCAGTACCCCTCCATGGCATCCTGACAAGTGGAGCGCCACATTTATATATAGTATGCTTGATGTGGTACATGCAAGATGACAACACAGTCCACTTTGGCCATTTCAAACAGTAAACACAGCCCTGGAATACATCAATAAAGCCAGATTAACTATGTAGGTAACAATATTACTTACATCAGGGATCTTCTTGCGCTCAACAGTCCTTTTTTCAGCAGAAGTCTTCTCCCTGATTTTAGAAGCCTCCTTCACCTCCTTCACAACAACATATGTGATGTATCAGCAGAAACACACACATGAAAACAACAATGGTTGCAATTGGGCTCCTACATTTGTGGCCGATGACAATACTTTTTGACGGGTGTGAGCTGGCACTGTCTGTGCTGTGTGCCTGCTTTCCTTTCTTGACTTTGTGTGCTTTATGAGACTTCTTGTGCTTTTTTTGTTTTTTTGGGTGGAAAAGGGACAAACAAAATGGTGAATGCTTTTCTACATGTTACAACTTTGAAGTAAGTGTCAACACACATACACCAACAGTCACACATGGGAAATAGGTATTCATTTCAAAGCGCTACGTTTAGTAGAGCAACCAGAATATTGCTGGCAGATTGAAAGCATTATCCAAAATAAGGGCATGTAAATGCAGCTCCAACAAGCTGGCTATTATATGAGTGTACCTAATAAATCTTGGCCCACGATCCACAAACAGTATGTGCCCACATGTTTGCCTGTTCTTTACATGGTGTATGGTGAGTAAATTATCTTGCACCTACAAATGTTTACGTTTTAACAATGTTGCACGCAAGGTCCATACAAGATGTGAGCCACATGAAACATTATCAATAATGATTGCATTATGAGTAAATATGTTAGAAAAACATGGCAAACAAATTCACATGTGTTGGCCAAAACACATGTATGTAGTCAATGTCTGCCAAACAGTGAGGCAGCCCATTTCACAAAAGTGATCAAAGAGGGTAATGATATGTTACATTGAGAGCAGTGAACACACTCAGCCCATGAGTAGAACATATATGACGGTGCATGTGGCAATCATGATGGCACTCACACAATTCAAATAAGTGAAAGGAAGCTGGAGGGTCTCTCGGCTGAGGGACCAGAGGAAGAGGGAGTAGGAGAAAGGGCTCCCAGGTGCAGAAAGCTACCGGGCACCGGAGCCCGCACCTGTGGGATATTATAGGACCACAGAGAATCCGGAATCCCGTGGAGAATCTACTTCTCCCGGGCACCTGAGTAGTCAAAAGAGGGAACCAGGAACCGCTGAAGGAGCAGGCGGCTAGCCAGTAGAGGGTTACCCGACGGCAGCAAGGGTGAGAGAAAGCAGGAGGTCGGGCTGATTTCAAGTCACTGGGCTTCATACAATTACTTGGAAGCAGGAAGGAACAGACGGGAAGGAAGGCACACACCAAGGGTTCCATCATACCACCTGGGATCCGCTTGTAGCCACCCGTTAGCTTCCTGTGATAACATCTTATGCTGAACTGTAAACTGCAACTTCAATGTCACAAGTTTTCAGTAAAGTACCCAGAGAGAAGTGAATTCGGCTCTTCTGCATTTCCTTGCGACTGACTTTGTTCCCCTACAGGAACGCCGCCCCGGAGGTCCCAGTCTTACCTGTGGAGGACTTTACCAGCTCAGCCTCGATACCAATGACCTCCGGTGGACTGTGGCGGCGCTGGTGTGTATCACCAGAAACTACAGGTGGCGTCACGAGAAACTTTGTACATAATAACCTGTAAATATTAACCCCTTTTTGAAAGATACCCCAGGACACGGGATCAGGTGCGGCTCGCCATTCCCTGTGACACAGTTAACCCTTTGCCGCCTGACACCCAAGTACCCCAAAGCCTGGGCTCAACAACATGATTTTCCAGGTCTGTATAAATATGTAGATACAAAACGTGTTTTTTTTAGTTGCAGTGGAGAAGAAGAAATTTTGAAATTTGTAAAGTAAAAATATTTTGCTTGTGTCACCATTTTCCGTGATCCATAACGCTGTCATTTTTTGTGGTCTAGGGCTGTGTGAGTGTTTATTTTTTGTGCCCCAAACAGACTTTTTTTATTGATTCCATTTTTGGGGTAGCTACAATATTTTGATCATCTCTTATTGAATTTTATTGAAAAATTGGGTCAACAAAAGAGAACATAATTATGGCTTTTTGATTCTATTTATCGTTACACCATTTACCAATTGGATTAATTTATTTTATATTTCGATAAAGCAGACATTTCTGATTGCAACAATACCAAATATATGTGTTTTTTTAAATTTCTTTTATTTTTAATTAGGCATACAGAGTATAATTTCAATATTTGCAGATGATCCTAAACTCTGCAGGGTAATCAATACCAAGGAGGACAATTTTATATTACAGAAGGATTTATGTAAGGTAGAGGCCCGGGCTGAGAAATAGCAATTGAATTTAATGTGGATAAGGTTGGGGTCACACTTGCATGTGACTTCCATGAGCCTCGCATCGCATCACTCGGCATCGCTGCCCGCTATCCTGACAGGAGCGTGTCAGTCGAATGTATTTCTATGCAGCTGCACACTCTTGTCCAGAGAGAGGGTGGCTGTGCGGTGATGCGATGTGAGGCTCACGCGAGTCACATGTCCCAAGTGTGATTCCAGCCTAAATGTAAGGGCATGCACTTGCAGAGGAAATAAAATGTATAATTATGTGTGTAATTGTAAAAGCATGGGTTTAAACCCCCTTCCCGACCTATGATGTTGTACAAGTTCAGGAAGGGGAGCTTGATGTGTGCTCCGGCGCGGCGCTCACATCAAACACCTGACATCTCAGCTGATCTCATCAACTGAGATGTCTTGCAGAGGGATGCAGCAGTCTTGAATTGCCAAACTTTTGAAGCATGATCACCGAACAATCAAGCGTTTCATGGCAAATAGCCAACAGGGTCGCAAGAAGCGTGTTAGGGCAAAAAAGGCGCAAAATAACTGCCCATGAATTGAGGAAAATCAAGTGTGAAGCTGCCAAGATGCCATTTGCCACCAGTTTTGCCATACTTCAGAGCTGCAACATTACTGGAGTTTCAAAAAGCACAAGGTGTGCCATACTCAGGGACATGGCCAAGGTAAGAAAGGCTGAAAAACGACCACCTTTGAACAAGAAACATAAGATAAAACGTCAAGACTGGGCCAAGAAATATCTTTAGACTGATTTTTCAAAGGTTTTATGGACTGATAAAATGAAAGTGACTCTTCATGGGCCAAAGGTGGATCAGTAAAGGGCAGAGAGCTCCACTCCGACTCAGACGCCAGCAAGGTGGAGGGGGGTACTGGTATGGCTGGTATCATCAAAGATGAACTTTGGGACCTTTTCGAGTTGAGGATGGAGTGAAGTTGAACTTTCTGGACCTATTGCCAGTTTCTGGAAGACAACTTCTTCAAGCAGTGGTACAGGAAAAAGTCGGTATTGTTCAAGAAAAACATGATTTTCATGCAGACAATGCTCCATCACATGCATCCAACTACTCCACAGCGTGGCTGGCCTGTAAAGTTCTAAAAGAAGAAACAATAATGACATGGCCCCCTTGTTCACCTGATCTGAACCCCATAGAGAACCTGAGGTCCTCAAAAATGTGAGATCTACAGGGAGGAAAAACATACACCTCTCGGATCAGTGTCTGGGAGGCTGTGGTGGCTGCTGCACGCAATGTTGATCGTAAATAGATCAAGCAACTGACAGAATCTATGGATGGAAGGCTGTTGAGTGTCATCATAAAGAAAGGTGGCTATATTGGTCACTAATTTTTTTGTGTATTGTTTTTGCATGTCAGAAATATTTTTTTCTAATTTTTGTGCAGTTATATTGGTTTACCTGGTGAAAATAAACAAGTGAGATGGGAATATATTTGTGTGTTTATTAAATTGCCTAATAAATCTGCACAGTAATAGTTACCTGCACAAGCAGATATCCTCCTAAGATAGCCAAATCTAAAAAAAAACCACTCCAACTTCCAAAAATATTAAGCTTTGATATTTATGAGTCTTTTGGGTTGATTGAAAATATAGTTTTTGATCAATAATGAAAATAATCCTGTAAAATACAACTTTGCCTAATAATTCTGCACAGTGTATAATAATGTATAAATATATGAGGGGACAGTACAGAGAACTTTCTAATGATCTTTTTACTCTTAGACCTGATACAGGGACAAGGGGGCATCCTCTGCGTCTGCAGGAAAGAATAATCACAGACGTGGATTCTTTACTGTAAGAGCAGTGAGACTATGGAACTCTCTGCCACATGATGTGTCATGAGTGAGTCACTACTAACATTTAAGAAGGCTGGATGCCTTTCTTGAAAAATATAATATTACCGGTTAAGTGTTCTAGATTCAGTGATAGGGTGTTAATCTAGGGAGCTAGTCTGATTCCCGTATGTGAAGTCAGGAAGGAATATTTTCCCCAATGTGGAGCTTAGTGTTTGCCTCATGGGGTTTTTGCCTTCCTTTTGATCAAGATGATAGACAACAAGTTGAATTGATGGACTTAACTTCAACCAGAAAAACTATAAAAAGGAATGTGATTTGGACTTGTGTTTCTTTGAAAAAATGTTTGTCCTATGTTTAAAAAAAAAAACACCCTTTTTTTTAACATTTTTACTGTATTTACTACAACCACTGGCAAAAATTATGGAATCACCAATGTTCATTCAGTTGTTTAATGTTGTAGAAAAGCAGATCACAGACATGGCACAAAACTAAAGTTATTTCAAATGGCAACTTTATGGCTGTACGATACACTAAAAGATATCAAGATAAAAAATGTGGTAGTCAGTAAGGGTAACTTTTTTCAGACCAAGCAGAGGCAACAAATTATGGAATCACTCAACTCTGAGGAAAAATTATGGAATCATGAAAAACAAACAAACAAACAAAAGAACACTCCAATACTAATATTTTGTTGCACCACCTCTGGCTTTAGTAACAGCTTGCAGTCTCTGAGGCATGGAGTTAATGACTGACAAAGAGTACTCTTTATCAATCTGGCTCCAACTTTCTCTGATTGCTGTTTCCAGATCAGCTTTGCAGGTTGGAGCCTTGTCATGGACCATTTTCTTCAACTTCCACAAAACATTTTCAATTGGATTGAGATCCGGACTATTTGCAGGCCATGACATTGACCTTATGTGTCTTCTTTCAAGGAATGATTTCACAGCTTTTGCTCTATGGCAGGATGCATTATCATCTTGAAAAATGATTTCATCATCCCCAAACATCCTTTCAATTGATGGGATAAGAAAAGTGTCCAAAATATCAATGTAAACTTGGGCATTTATTGAAGATGTAATGACAGCCATCTCCCCAGTGCCTTTACCTGACATGCAGCCCCATATCATCAATGACTGTGGAAATTTAATGTTCTCTTTTTATAAATCTCATTGGAACGCACCAAACAAAAGTTCCAGCATCATCACCTTGCCCAATGCAGATTTGAGATTCATCACTGAATATGACTTTCATCCAGTCATCAACAGTCCACGATTGATTTTCCTTAGCCCATTTGTAACCTTGTTTTTTTCTGTTTAGGTGTTAATGAAGGGTTTATGTTTAGCATTTCCTTTAGGTGGTTTCTTACAGTTCAGTCACAGACATTGACTCCAGTTTCCTCCCATTCGTTTTGTTGTGCATTTCCTGTTTTGGAGACACATTGCTTTAAGTTTCCAGTCTTGACGCTTTGATGTCTTCCTTGGTCTACCAGTATGTTTTCCTTTAACAACCTTCCCATGTTGTTTGTATTTGGTTCAGAGTTTAGACACAGCTGACTGTGAACAACCAACATCTTTTGCACCATTACATGTTGATTTACCCTCTTTTAAGAGTTTGATAATCCTTCCTTTGTTTCAATTGACATCTCTCGTGTTGCAGCCATGATTCATGTCAGTTCAGTTGGTGCAACAGCTCTCCAAGGTGTGATCACTCTTTTTTAGATGCAGACTAATGAGCAGATCTTATTTGATGCAGGTGTTAGTTTTGGGAATGAAAATGTACAGGGTGATTCCATAATTGTTTCCTCAGAATTGAGTGATTCCATAATTTTTTTGCTTGGTCTGAAAAAAGATACCCTTACTGACTACCACATTTATTATCTTGATTTCTTCTAGTGTTTCTTAAAGCCATAAAGTTGCCATTTGAAATGACTTTAGTTTTGTGCCATGTCTGGTGATCAGCTTTTTTTCTACAACATTAAACAACTGAATGATCATCCTCCGAGCATAGTGATTCCATCATTTTTGCCAGGGGTTGTAGTCCCTTAAAGAATTTGAAGCTTAGAATAGTCCAATCGATTATGCTGTACAGAAATCACAATCTCTTATGAACACCAGTTCACAGCTGGCATTCACAGGAAGATCATAAGGACCTATTCCACTCTGTGGACCTTCTTCCTGGTATGACGCATTGAACGCACATAATTTCCAGTTAAGCACAGAGTGGGGGTGTATTTGGCGTACAGGCCGGCTCCGGAGCATGCGCAGTGTGCATTCTGAAGCCACTGAGTACACCCAATAACTCCCCACAATGCACAGGACCAGAAATGATGTGTCCAACGCATCATACTGAGATGGAGGCTCAAAGATTTGAAACGTCGGGACCGCGCTTCTGCATTAATTATCACGCCCACCAGGGTGTGATTACAATGGAGCGAGTGGGACATGGAGTCGGAGAAAATGCCCTCAGTGACTGAACTCTTGACGACACCCTAATTATTAATATAGGGACATGTAAGTTATGAGAGCATTTTTCTCAGTAATTACAGGACACATTTAGGTCAGACAGGGATGATTAGGGATGTACTAGGTTTGGAGGCATAAACTAGGTGACCGATTCCCTTTTATGTCTCTGCCCATACATCATTAAATGACAAAAATCTGCTGAAAAAAATCACTTTAAATAGAGGCCCATGTTAAGTGTGGGTGGCAACAGTATATGACATTATATTCACACTTCTATGTCTATTTTTCCATCCCTGTAAAATGGTCTGTACAGTATTTCTCATGCATCATCTGTTTTGCTTCTGTTTTGCATTTGTTTTAATTATGTGTAGAAAATCCTTTTTATCTCATTTATTTTTAAATACTGAAGGAGGTGAATTTCTGAACTTGTAAATTTATTAATTGACTCTAAGCAATGGATGAGTGAAAAACAGATGAGACACAGATGGATAACTGAAGTAAGTCTTCCGTTTTTTATCTGTGTCTTATAGATCCCCTTAGACATTAACAAAAGAGTCTGATCCACAAAACTGAACAGAACAAAATAGGTTCTGAGTCTCATGGATTAGACACACGTATGCAATTTTAAAATGGATGAGCATGTGGACCAATAAAATTAAAAGACATAGTCTGTCCTAAGAAAAAATGAGTTCAACAGATATGTGGATTTCGGGCTTGGACACACTTTCCTAGTTACATCCGAGTTTGACTGAGGAGACTCTGAAAGGGCTGGAGCAGTGACCCTGAACGGCCTCTCCCTCTCTGGACGGGGAACCTGGAGCTGCACAAAAACACAATCAGCTGACAGTCTCGTCCAGATAGGGAGAAGCCGTTCAGGGTCACTGCTCCAGCCCTTTCAGAGTCTCTTCAGTCAAACTCAGATGAGTGTGTCCGAGCCCTTAGTCTAATAGTTCGTTGCTGGGACGTTCGAGAAGTCAATTTCTTTTTTAAAAACAAAACTCAACACTGGCAATCAAAATTAGAGAGCAATGTATCATCACTTGATTTTTTTAGACAGAATGTAATCTACATTGATCATTATTTGAAGGTTTTTGTGTAAGGGTACACCATGACTCTAGAAGAGTGTTTTCCAAAGTTACCAAAGTTTATTAACTTAAAACCTTTATTTCACACAAAACATGATGATCATAATTGGAGAACAGCAATGAAGGTAGCACAGAGAGAGATTAAAGGGAACCTGACCCCTAAAAATGACCCCCTGCTAGGTGCAACGGATATTTTACCTGGCTAAATTTTGGTGAATTTGTTTCTTTAAAGGGATCCTGTCACCCCCAAAATGCCTATTAAGCTATCCAAACATGTCCCTGCAGCATATTATCAATAATCCCACTCTCCTTTTTGCTCAGAAAAGCCCCCAGTAAAACAGTAGAAAAACATTATATTACTTACTCATTATGGATGTTAATGAGCGGTGGCTATATGCATTAGTCACCCAGGCGGGCCATCTTTGTCCTAATAGCACGCCTTAATAGCGTGATCTGCAATGAATATTGGAATCAGCGCCTCCCTCCTCTCCTCGGCGCTGAAAAGGCTGTAATGGGGCTCTAATGATGCGAATCGCGTCATTTCCGGCAGCGGGTGACGTCAGTACACCCACGCCACATGCGCTATGCGGCTCTTGAAGCCCGCAGAGCGGCTCGGGTGTACTGACGTCACCGCTCCCTTGCAGGACAAGCAATGTCTCTGCTGTATAGCACGCCCATGTGGACATGCATAATTAACACACCGGCAGCGGGAGAGCCACATAAGCCCACCTTTTGCGGCTTCACATGTAATGCGAAGCTGCAGAATAAGAGGTGAATAAACTACTTTTATAAATTTTCACATAGCGCTTTAGAGACAGAAAAGGATGGTTACAAATGGATTACTATGGTGCAGGGACAGGTTAAAACAGGCTGGGGGGTCATTTGTAGAGGTCAGGTTCCCTTTAAATAGGACTTGTGAGATAATTAAGGAAATTAACACCAGGTGCCAGATTAAAGGGGTTGTCTGGGATTTTTATAAAATCTGTGTGTATCTAGGCTGCAGAATGCTAGAAGTTTGTAATTTGACCTGTTAGCATTTTGCATGCTACCTAGATCTCGGCATTCAGTGTGTGGAGGAGCTGTTCACCCCGCCAAGAGGCATGTTGTTTTGGAGTCTGGTTTTAACATTATAACTTGATGTTATGCCCAGACTCCAACAGGTGCCATTCTCCATTAGGCTCGGCCCAGTCTCCAGAAGGTCTGCCCCAGACTCAAACAGGCCTGCCCCAGTCTCCAGCAAGCCCTCATCAGACTCCGAACAGGCCCACCCACCACAGTCTCCAACATGCCAGGCCATCCCAATCTCCAACAGGCCCATCCACACCAATCTCTACCAAGCCTGTCTCAAATAAGACCACCTCCACCTTCAACGTGGTTCATTCTCCATCACCGTGCCTGGGTTGTTACTGAAGCAATCCTCTACATCACTGCTGCAGCCATCCTTCTGTGAAGAAGACCGCGCAGACACCACATCATTGACAAAGCAGTCTTCTTCACAGAGGGTGGCTGCGGCACAGTGATGCCGAGGATCACTTCAGTGACAGTGCGGGCATGGGGAAGAAGAATGAACTGTGCTGAAGGTGGAGGTGGTTCTATTGGAGACTGAGCAGGCCTGCTAGAGATTGGGGCGGGCCTGTTGGAGTCTGGGTGTAACATCAAGTTGTGACGTTAAAGCCAGACTCCAAAACAACACATTTCTTTTTAGGGGTGAGCAGCTCAAACACACGCAGAATGCTGAGATCTAGGTAACAATGCAAAATGCTAACAGGGTGTAAATGACAAACTGTTAGCATTTTTCAGCTATTTTGTGTTGTTCTCTATTTTGATTGCCAGTGTATGTGACATACTCACATCAGTATAACATAATTTTAAGCTTTTCAAAACTTAGCTAGGTTTACTGTAGGCTTCCACAACTGAGCTCCTATGTAACCCAATATTTGTTGCTTATATAGTAACATTTACAAATGCACATCCTAAACAGTTTATATTTGGAATTTAAAATTGTGGTTCAGCTTTATTATTTACATGTTTTATTTGGAATACTTGAACTACAGTATATAATTTACAGCCTTTTATCATTTATGTGAAAAATACAGTTATAAGATTTACAAATGCAGAACATTGTTTCATAAAATGAAGGGCGTTGCAAATTCCCTTTCCCATATAGATTATAAATATATCATTTAGTAGTATGCATTAAAAAGGTTATATGCTACCTTTTTATTGATGGCATGGCCTATCACCCATGTTGTTTGGCTATTCCAATGAATGGGGGGTGGATCTGCAGTTCCCAGATGGGACTGCTATACATGGACAAAGCTGCTGTGTTCCTGTAGTATCTTAGAACTTTCGTCCGATACCAGTAACAGCTAATCGGCAGGGGGGCCAATTAGATATTGATGGCCTATGCTAAGATTTGGCTATTAATAAAAAAAAGTAGTGGTGAAACTGTCTAGCATGGATTTATAGCTTTCTACTCTCATTGAGGAATTTTCAAGTCTCCACAGGCCACTAATCATAGAACAATAATACAATCAGTTCCTCTTATATCGGAATTTTGATTTTACCTCCCCAGCTCCTCTCCCCATTCCAAGCCTGATCTGCTTTACTTCACCTGTCATATACACTGCATCATCTACCCTGCTTATGTATATATGTGTGTGTCTTCAGAATTTGTATCATTATTAGCCTGATGAAGTCATAGTGTCCCGAAAGCTTGCTTTGCTTACCATCTTTTCAATTAGCCATTAAAAGGTATCAAGCACTGAGGACTCTCAGATTCTAATATTTTTCTATCTACTCGCTAACACCGTATAAACATTTTTTACCTTATTTTCTTATAATCAGAAAAATGGCGTACGCAAGCAGAAGAGAGCCTGTGTGCAAGAACAATATATGGACCCTTTATAGTCCAATAGTTCATAAAGCCCAATTTCACCTGCTTTGGAGGTAGCAGTAGACCTTCTTACTTCTTGGCCCCCTATGCAGCTACACAGGTTGCACTAATCATGTGTCCATATCCAGTGGCGTAACTTCAGGCTCAGGGGCCCCGATGCGAAAAGTTCCAACGGGACCCCCATTATTGGAAATCTTTAATAGTATTAGTCTTTTTCTAAGGGCCAAAGGGACTTTTGGGGCCCCCTAAGCTGCAGGGCCGGGTGTGATCGCAACCCCTGCACTTACTGTAGTTACGCCCCTGTCCATATCTTATTGTGCTGTCGTTTCAAAAACTTGAGTGTCCAGATACAAATGTAGAAAGGATCATCACTTATCACAATCTCTGTATATAGAAAGGAGCCTCCCAATGCTTAGTGATTAAGATGCAGAGAAGATCTAGCACTTGCATTGCCTATAAATCTTTATTCCCCAAGTAATTAATAGACATCCTTCTGTAATTTGCTTACTCATTTCGTTAGTAATTTATCTGAGAACACTATAAGCTCTGACCTATGGGTAAATGTTGTGTTCTACTTGGGTCTCAAGATTCAATATGCTATTTCCATTAAGTAGGTAAATAGCTCGGGGTGGATTGGGTTAAACATTAATATAAATGTGCCTGATTATTAATTTTTCTAATTAATTTGATAGAAAGACAGATTACATAGATGAAAAACTATAGCAGCTGCCAGGTTCCAAGCAGATTGGAAAAGAATACTATGTGATTATTATGTACGGAGTTCATAAATATTGAAAATCAATAACCATGATGCAATGTCATATGTAATTCACTCTGGCATACTGCAGATGGTGCTGGCACTGTGTGTTTTGCCTTTCTAGGCTATTGGTGAGACTTCACAGTTATGTAGTTGAAGCAGCTTGATGAAAATAATGCCTGGCATACTTGCATTAATAGAATTCAATCTCCCAGTGAGACATCCTTGTTCATTAGTATTTTTCCTGGTCTTACCATGTGCTTAAAATAAATGTATTCTGCAAAAATGTGTGAGTTATTTCAAATCAATGTTAGCATATGAAGCTTTTTTCTAGAGCTCCTTTTTAAACATCCAGATCTAATACACTCTATTTGACTGCTGACTTAGGAGTCCTCGCATCTCTCGCATTGTGCACTATGAGGATTCTCCAGTGTCAGCACCGGGAGCGGCAGTCAGGGGACGGCAAGTTTGTGATATGTAGACTCCTGGCCAGAATCCGACAGGACTGTTTCCGGTGCACTCATTGCAAGTGTAGTGCATGAGGTTGGAAACAGTCTAGTGGGATCCTAGTCAGGAGTCTGCATATCGCAAACTTACCATCACGTAAACACTGTTTCCAACACTGAATGACTGCAGACTAGGGATGAGCGAGTCTACTCGCTAGGACTCGTTACTCAGCGAATCTTAAGGGACTCGCTGGACTAGGTAATCGGTGAGTCTTTTAGCGAATACTCGCTCAGTAACGAGTCCAATGCAAGTAAATGGCAATCCTAGTTTTGTCAGAGTTTACTTTTTCTCACTCGCTAGACTCGCTATATCACATCGCTATATAGCTTGAATCTCCCCAAACAGCAGCGAGTCTGAGCGAGTCTACGAGTCCGATTCGTAGCGAGTCTGCGATTCCGAGTCCTGTATTCTCTATTCGGGACTCGCGAATACAGAATCTTTTATGTTCCTAGTCAGCATAGCGTGTTAGGTCAGAAAACTTGTGAAGAAGGACAAGCATGTTAGCCAATCATAGTCAGTAATGCCACAGCCATGTTGGTTGTGGCAGGACTATGATTGGCTGCTGTCCATCGTGATGCCTATGTCATGTATGACAGGCAAGGCAGTATATAAGGCTTGTCCCCGCCATTTTGGGCACATTCCTGAGAAGAGCTGACCTAGTGCAGGGAGACTTGGAGCAGATCTAGGGACAGTTAGGCAGTGTAGGAGTCAAGATTCCTCACATATAACCCAAAAGTTCTTTTCAGAACTACCAGGACGGAGGATTGCTGTAGAGGACTGTAAGGAAGGGAGATAGGTAGGAGTAGCCTTACAGTGCATACAGCACCATCCTCAGAGCTTAGTTCACCCAGCTTTCCTCAGAGCTGCAATCCTAAGCTTTTTCTTATTTTTGGCACTAGTCTACCAGATAATTTTGGTGCCATTTTTCCACAAAAAATTTCCTGTGCCAGTGCGTTGCTGTAAGGTGTCCTGCCTGCACCTCGCACGGTACTTCTAACATCGCACGCAGCCAGCACCGCAGTCTAATAGTGACTGGTTCTGCGGACTAAACAAATTTTCCTGTGCCAGTGCGTTGCTGTAAGGTGTCCTGCACCTCGCACGGTACCTTCCATCTGTCTTAAAATATCTTAGCCTCTAGTGTGTACCTTTCACGAAATAGTACCTGCTACTTGTTTTACACATTTAGAGACACCAGAAATTCTAACATGTCACAAAAAAACCAAATAAGAGAAAAACCTGCGAGTTTGGACTCGCACACTTTCAGAGACACATCAGCGATTTGTAAATCGCATTATTCGCTATTACTCGGTTCCCTATTCATTAACATTGGACTCGCTAGTCTCGCAACGAGTAGCGAGTCCTGGACTCGGACTCGTGCGGGTCTAGCGATTCCGAGTAATTTAGGACTCGCTCATCCCTACTGCAGACTAGTTGTTATAGTCCAGATAACCCCTTTAACATGGGATAGCCAGTAATCCTATAGAAGATCCTAAAAAGTCTTAAAGTGCTTGTTAAAATAAATTTTGACAAATACGTAAGTGGTTCCCCTGCATTTATATACAAGACACACATCTTCCTAACCAGGTAGCGCATGGCAGTCCCGTATGTCACAATAATAAAAATGTAAAATTTTAGGGTACATAATAATTATTTCAGAGCTTAATATTAATTATCAACGAATGTGGATTGAAATCAAAAGACGAGGCCATTCTTCGTTCTGGAAATATGATCCGTGTATGAGATTGAGTGCATGGGATCGCGATGGGTTTACATGCAGCATTGTGGCTAAGTAATTGATACAACACATCTCCTTTACTTAAAGTAACCGGAACAATGTATACAGTCCATAGCCGCATTATTTGTATTGATGATGCCTATCCATTAATAATCTTCTCGCTGATATATCCTGGCATTGTATAGAGAATGAGGACCAAGAAGATGGTGAGAATGGCTATGATAAGTAGAGCAATAATGTACTTCTTATAATTCTTCCAGATGAAGAAGACAAATGTTTTCAGTGGGTTCACAAACCAGTTGAATGATGTCTTTGGACGACTGTAAAATAAAATGTATATATTATATATTGTTTACATTTTTACCAAAGATCTTAAATTCACTAAATTGACATGTTATGGATATAAAATCTACACTACTGAGTGCGGATATTACCCTTTGTAATGAACAGGGTGAAGTCCATGGCAAATCAACGTGCAGAAGTCGATGCACACGTGGTTCATGAGAACATCATTTCAAATCATTTAGTTAGCGATCAGGCCAAACTGAGTGTCCGGGTGCGCTCACACTGAAGTAGAGCCAACGTATAGCAAGGACGATGATTGTAACAGTTTTTAAGGTTGAAGGAAGACTTTAAGTCCATCTAGTTCAGCCCATAGCCTAACATGTTGATCCAGAGGAAGGCAAAAATAAACCATGTGCATTGTATTGCAAAGTATGTAATGGCTGGCGGCTCCCCTGAGCCCAGTGTAACAGCTGAATAGAAATACATGAAGCTGTCACACTCAAGTCAGGGGAGCCACCAGCCAGTACATGCACTGCGATGCGATCATCATGTGTGATATACGATGGCTATATGCTAGTGTGAGTGCACACTTAAACTCACGACCATGGTGGTGATTAACTGCTAATGGTTTGTGAATATTTAAGAAGTAATCATTTAATTACGGTAAGTGAGTGAAGCAGCAGTTTTCCTACAAAATTAATGAAAAGGGTTTTTTTTACATGTTGCAGCACTGCAATGGCCACATACCAGATGCTTCACTCGGCAATGCCCTTGTAGAGGCTTAAAGAACTACTGCTTTTAAAGAAAAGAATGATGACTGTTTGTTTTTCTAAATAATTGATTCGTTTTGATGCTAACTGTAGCACAGACCACCTAACGTTTGTGCTAAACTGAGCAGTGTGCTACTAGGCTACCATCTTCAGTGCAGGAGCTTGCGTCATAGAACTTGATAGCGTTCGCTCCCGCCCAGAAGACCAGTGGCGTAACTTCAAGCCCAGGGGTCCCGATGCAAAAGCTCCAATGGGGCCCCCAATTATTGCAAATCTTTAATAGTATTAGTCTTTTTTCATAGGCCAAAGGGGCCCCATAAGCTGCGATCGCAAGCCCTACACCTGTGGTAGTTACGCCCCTGCAGAAGACAGTAGCTAAGAATGAAAAACTGGGCACTGCTTCACTTAGTGTAGCCCACAGCACAGATTTTGGGTAGCCCGTGCTGTAGGCTATCATCAAAAGTCACTAATGGAGTGATTTAGAAAATGATTACACAGAAGAGTCATGTAGAATACTTTTCTTGTAAAAGCAGAGGTACGCTTTAAATTATGTTTATAGCTAGGCATTGTGAAACAAATCATTTCAGGACACCACAAAATGATGTCTTACTTTGGCTTCTCTAGAGGTTCTGGCTCCTTGCGTCCTAATCCCACCGGGGCCTTTTCTGCTTCCTCCACTGTCAGCAGCTGAAATTCTGCTTCAACTTTTCCCTGCAGACAGACAATCAACAATTTACTGAAATGTTATCATTATATATATTTCATGATGTGTTCATGTTCTGTACAACGTATGAACCTCATTAAAGAGAAATAAGTTACTGATGGTTAAAGCTTACTTGGAATGTGCCTTACTACCCACCTGTGTGATGACACTGCTACCGGCTATTGACAGCTTCCCATTGTCTGCTCTTGATATATCACTGTTTCCACCCATCATCTATGACCCTTATTGCAGACGAGCTACACAAAGTCGTGACTAAGCATAAGTATTATTCCTGCTTTGTATTTTATTGTGTAGCAAAAATGAGTTTATTTTTCAAGCTCTGCTCTGACCTTCTGATACTTTTCTATAATTTAACCTGTTCTTGAAAATATGCCTATGACAAACAGATAACTGAAGGAAAATTATGTATGGCTTTTCCTGGCATTTTTGCAGTGTTTTTTCAAGGCAAAAAAAATGCTGAAGCCTATTGTTAGGTAAAAGTCAAATGGAAATATGAAATCAGTTACAGAAAGTGCATTTTATGTGCTTTTTTCTCACTTTTGGTCCTAATACTCACCCAAAAACACAAAAAGAATGGATTCCCACATCCGTATTTTACATATGTATGTAAGTACATATGTATGTACGTATTTTATACATTGCAAATACAGAGTGCAGTGTATGGACAAGCTGCAGGTCTCTTTACCAAAACTTGCCTGCCTAAAAATGTCCATGAGAATGTCAGGAGACCGTTGGTCAGTCCATACATTGCGGTCCATACTTAGAAAAAGAAATACAGATGTAGGAATCCAGTCTTGGTGTATTTTTGGGTCAATAACCTTTTTCCTTAATATGGAGTATGCTCTATGGGTGTTTTTTTTTAATTTTCTTATAAGCGTCTATATTCCTTACATATAGTGTAGAAAGTGAATTTGGAAAGGAAAGATAGATTTGAAGTGTTGGGCTCATTGCTTCCGAACAGGACGTCCTGTTTAGGAGCGCCGAGTCTGACACTTCGGATCTCTTTCTCCTTTACTGACTCGATGGATTCCCTTGAGGGCACCTGCTTCATCTGCAGGCTGAACTAGACTGGTAACTGTATCCCATTGGGGATCAATTATGCTGTATGTCAAGGCCACCATAAATTGAGCAGCACCATATAAGTGACCCTATGTTTTTAGTCAATCTCTACACTTAGATATTGTGCCCCTTCTCTCTTGTCTCTCCATTAGAACCTGGCCGGGGGCTATACTATACTATGGATAGAAAGTGAATTGAAAATTGTCTAAATAAAACAACACTAACTTAAAAATGCTGCATAAAGGATAGTATAAAGCGCACAAAGGAAAATCCTACAACAAAACTAGTGAAATTGTTTAACCAAGCTTTATTGCACTCTTTCCTATTGTAAGATAACATACAGTACTCCATCTTGTCTCTGTGCATCCATCTTTTCTAGTTCTCTTGTTTCATATTGTGATCAAGTAGTTAATACTGTTGGGCAGCGAAGATTCACATTTCTATTTACACCCCGAAATTCCTATTGGCTTCATCTTTCACTGGGAAGTTTGCTTGGAGTCAATATTTAACTTGAGCTGTGCATTAATAATCATAAACCTGCTTAGCCTAACTTGAGCTCATGGGCCTGATGCAAAGCTCCTACGGGCCCAATTATTGCAAATCTTTAATAGCAATAGTCTTTTTCTATAGGCCACTGGGACTTCTGGGGCCCCCCAGGCACAGGGCCAGGTGCGATCGCAACCCCTCCACCTGTTGTAGTTACGCCCTGCTGCTTAGTCACAAGCATAATGTAATTCTTATATTTTTGCTTTACGTTCATTTTAAGTTTGGTCCTACTCCATTCCGAGTGAGTTATTTTGCATTAAATAGTCTGGTCCAAGAACTGAAGAGCCACCTTTGCCTTTTTGAACTGTTTGCTTGTAATTAAATTATTGTATGTGTGAAATATACTGGTACCCATATTTGAAGGATTACTAGTATTGTTGTGTTTTGTTTTTCTGCTTACGTAATGTTTATGCATTCTCACACACAAGCATATTCTCACACACATTCTCTCACACACTCACACACACTCACACACACATTCTCACATACACACTCTCACACACACTCTCATATGCCCACATTTACTCACACACACACATATGCCCTCACACATACTTACATTTTCACATACACTCTCACACATACAAACACATTCTCTCACACACACTCACACTTACATTCTCTCACACACACTCACACTTACATTCTCCACACACACAAACACACTCTCACATACACACATTCTCTCCACACACTCACAATCTCACATGCACACTCACACACTCACTCTCACACACACATACACACACACTATCACTCTCACACATACACACACATTCTCGATCACACTCACATTCACACACTCACTCTCACACATACTCTCTCATACACACTAACACACTCAAATACTATACACAAACACATTCTCTCACACACTCACATTCTCACATACACACTCTCTCACTCACTCACAAACACTGTCACACTCACACACTCTCACACACAATATTCTAACCTTTAACATGCCGGCGGTACAGTGATGGAGGGAACCACGCTCCTCACTGTGTTATATCTTCTGACCGCAGCACTGACAAGGCTCTGCCGCTCAGTAACATCAATGCAATCCATCGACCAATGAGAGGCCCGCAGCTGCCATCGGCGTATGACGTCACCTGCGGGCCTTTCATTGGCTGGTGGATTGCATTGATGTTACGAGCAGCAGAGCCTTTTCAGTGCCGCAGCCAAAAGATATAACACAGCGGGGAGCGCGGTTCCCTCCTGCACTGTACCGCCGGCATGTTTGTCCACGGTTCCGTGGGCTGCACTGTGAAGCCCTGCTGTAAAGGATCAGGATGGTGGACATAAAAATTGCAAGCTGGAGAGATAGTTATTTAAATTGTGAGACACACAGACCTAAGCCCATTGTCCCGAATACTCCTAAAATGCCTCTAAAACACTTGCAGTACCTGGAGGAGACAACATTCCACTTTACCCACATTTGCAACATAGAGAGGGGGTTGGATAAGAGTAATGAAATAAGTAAATTTGACAAAGGACACCCAAAACAACCAATGATTAAGATGATGCAAGGGGGAACCATCAACTAGTACTCCTCAGACATGAGGGACTGACTTCTCCTCAAAGGGTGACAATCACTGAGTAGAGGCCCTGCAGCCCATGTCATCTGTTAGCTTTGCTAAAACAACTTAATAACCTTGACGAAATGCATGTTCCTTTTTATAGAAAGATACTACAGACACCGGTTATATGTAAAGCGGAACAAAGAAACATTGAACACCAATAAGTAAAATATATTTCTAAAGGTGATATTGACATTAAATTCTCACCAGATGTTGGTAACAACCCATCTAATCTACACATGCAAAAAAATCAAACCAAAGATGTCCATAAGTTATCTGTACTAATGAAAAATGACATAGGGAAAAAGTATTGAACACATGCAGAAAAAGAGGTGCATGAAAAGTCATGACACCAACTGAAATCTATTGGTAAATAGAAAGCAATCCTGCCACTTATTGAAAAATAATATCAAGTGATGGCCTATAAAAAGTTGTCTCACTACCAAGGTGCCGCAGAATCACCTCATCAATGGTAAAGCCAGTGAGCAGTCTCAAGTCCATCGCAACTTTATTGTTGCAAAAACTTATTAATGACATTGGTTATAGAAGAATTTCTAAAATACTGAACCTTCCAGTAATCATTGTGGGTGGCATAATCCTAAAGTGGAATAACATTTCAAAATAAACCATACATGGCCATCATGATTCAGTAAATCATCCCAGACAGATGTCTGTCCAGCCTCTGATTGTAGACTTCCATTGAAGGAGAACTCACCACCTCTCGTGGCAGCCTGTTCCACTCATTGATCACCCTCACTGTCAAAAAGTTTTTTCTAATGTCTAATCAGTATCTTGAAAATTCAGTTTCATCCCATTGACTCTAGTCTTTACTTGTGCAAATGAGAATAAGGATGATCCCTCTACAGTGTGGCAGCCCTTGAGATATTTGTAGACAGCTATTAAGTCTCCTCTCAGTCTTCTTTTTTGCAATCTAAACATTCCATGAATCCTGTTATTGTTCCTAATAGGACACGGTTTGCAGAATGATCACCATTCTGGGCACTCTTCTCTGAACTTGCTCCAGTTTGTTGAGGTTTTTGTGGTGCCCAGAACTGGACACAGTATTCCAGATGAAGCCTGACCAAAGAGGAGTAGAGGGCGATAATGACTTCATGTGATCTAGACTGTATGCTACTGTTAATACATCCCAGAATTGTGTTTGCCTCTTTTGCTGTTGCATCACACTGTTGACTCATGTTCAGTCTGTGATCTATTAGTATACCCCAAGTCTTTTTCACAGAAACTTTTGTTTTTTTTCCACACATGCTATTGCTTATCCCTATTCCTCCCATTCTTTATATACCTTTTTCATTTTATTGCAATGTTACGGTGACCAAAAAAAACATAAATTTGGCGTTTGGACTTTTTTCCGTTACGTAAATTACAGACCTGATTCATTTCATAGTTTGATAGATTGGGCATTTCTGAATGCAGTGATACCAAATATGTATTTTTCATTTTTTTAATAGTTTTATTTTGAATGGGGCAAAAGAGAGTGGTTTGAATTTGTGTTTTTTTTTTTTTTAATTTTTTAAAACTTTTTTTATTTTTTCTTAATTTTACACTGGCGCCTAGAGGGCCTCAGTGCTGCACAGTCCGATTGCTTGTGTTATGTAAAGATGAACTATAGCACGTCTCAACATAGCACAAATGATCACTTCATGTGGATGCTAGTGCTCAACAGCCATTTATAGGAAGTGATCTCAGAGAATTCTCAGGGTCATCATAGGACCCCAGGCTCTCCAAGTAATAGATCGAGATTCCGCTATCGCTTTGCGGGCTCTCCAATCACGGTGGGAAAAAGTGTGATTCAAAGGGCTAATACCGCTGATCGGATCGCTGATCGATCAGTGGTGATATCTACACATCTCAGCTGATAATATCAGCTGAGATGTGGTGGGGGGATGATGTGAGCTCACTGAGGTGTGAGGAATGGCAAAGAGTAAGATGACTAATCTTTTTATATAATCGGGAGTTTGGGATTCGGGCATTGTAGCCGAATCCCAAAATCTTTTGCGGCACTGTGAGCTATGACGCGATAGCGTCATCGCGAGCCGCCGACACTGCCCGCAAGCGCACAAATCCTGCCGCCGGACACCACATACCCCCACCAATGCCCGCTCCACTTACCGCCCGCCACTCCCCCGCTCCCTCGCCCTATGCTCCCTCGCCCCATGCTCCCACTCCCCCGCCACCAGGGCCGCACCGTCCATTGGACAGTGTTAGCCCTCAGTCCCAAGCGGCAGCAGCCAGGGGGAGCGGCTTTAGAGAAGGGGCCGCCGCAACCCTCAGCGGCCGCCTTCATGAGAGATGGTGCCCGCCGCAGCGTTCCCCCAGTAAGATGGCGGCGGTGGCGCACTGTCTTTGCAGTCTGCTACCACCCCCCCCCGGTTCTCAACTAAGCTTACGGGGCGGCAGGGTAAGATGGCGGCGGCGCACTGTCTTTGCAGCCTGCAAGCCTGGCGGGGCTGCAGTCTGCTACCACCCCAAACCCCCCCCCCCCGGTCCTCAACTAAGCTTACAGGGGCGGCGGGGCTGAGATCTGCTCCCACACTGCCCCTGCTTACCCTCCACTCACCCACACTGCCCCTGCTCACTCCTCTTACCCCCCCATGCCCTCACTCCCCACACTGCCCCTGCTTACACCCCCAACACCCACACTGCCCCTGCTTACCCCCCACTCACCCACACTGCCCCTGCTCACTCCTCTTACCCCCGTATCTCTTCAGTCCCCACACTGCCCCTGCTTACCCCCCCAATCACCCACACTGCCCCTGCTTACACCCAACTCACCCACACTGCCCCTGCTCACTCCTCTTACCCTCCCCATGTCCTCACTCACTCCCCACACTGCCCCTGCTTACCGCCCCAATCACCCACACTGCCCCTGCTTACCCCCCACTCACCCACACTGCTCCTGCTCACTCCTCTTACCCTCGTATGTCCTCACTCCCCACACTGCCCCTGCTTACCCCCTACTCACCCACACTGCCCCCACTTACCCACACTGCCCCTGCATAGCCCCCACCACTCACCCACACTGCCCCTGCTAACCCCCACTCACCCACACTGCCCCTGCTCACTCCTCTTACCCCCTATGCCCTCACTCACCACACTGCCCCTGCTTACCCCCTACTCACCCACACTGCCCCTGCATAGCCCCTCCACTCACCCACACTGCCCCTGCTTGCCCCCCACTCACCCACACTGCCCCTGCTCACTCCTCTTACCCCCCCATGTCCTCACTCACTCCCCACACTGCCCTGCTTACCCCCCCAATCACCCACACTGCCCCTGTTTACCCCCACTCACCCACACTGCTCCTGCTCACTCCTCTTACCCCCGTATGTCCTCACTCCCCACACTGCCCCTGCTTACCCCCTGCTCACCCATACTGCCCCCACTTACCCACACTGCCCCTGCTTACCCCTACTCACCCACACTGCCCCCACTTACCCACACTGCCCCTGCATAGCCCCCCCAATCACCTACACTGCCCCTGCTTACCCCCCACTTACCCACACTGCCCCTGCTCACTCCTCTTCCCCCCCTATGCCCTCACTCACTCCCCACACTACCCCTACATAGCCCACCCAACTCACCCACAATGCCCCTGCTAACCCCCCTACTCACCCACACTGCCCCCACTCACCCACACTGCCCCTGCTTACCCCCCCACTCACCCACACTGCCTTTTCTCACCCCTCTTACCCCCCCACATGCCCTCACTCCCCACACTGACCCTGCTCATGCCCCCACTCTGTACCTGCTTACCCCTCTCACCTCCCCCACATGCCCCTCCTCACTCACAATGCTTTCTGCTTACCCCCACTCACCCACACACCCTGCTTACCCCTCTCCCCCCCCAACTGCCCCCAATCACCCACACTGCCCCTACTCAACCCCCCACTCACCCACACTGCCCCTGCTCATGCCCCCACTCACCCCACACTGCCGCTGTTTACCCCTTTCACCTCCCCACTCACCCTACACTGCCCCTGCTCACCCCTCTTACCCGCCCACATGCCCTCACTCCCCACACTGCCCCTGCTGATGCCCCACAGGGTGAAGTGACAGCTGCTGCCCCCAATGACAAACAGCCCGCCCCCATCTTGATGTTACTCCACTCCCGATGCGATAGCATCGGGCCTTTTTACTAGTGTTTATATAAAAAGTAGATCTTTATGAATGTTAAATGGTAAACTTATAAAAAAAATCTGAGCACAAATGAGCCCTGATAGAGGTTCTCCTGTTACCACATAAGCTTGGCATAGTAAAAATAAAAGCTTACACCCAAGCTGATGCCAAAGACGAAATGCTTGTGCAGATGCTGACTTTAAGGATGCAATGAACAGGCCGAGAGAGAGTTGAGAGTCAGAGGCACTTTCAACTTTGCTATTCTCTGAAGTGTCACAATGTTTCGCCTAAAACATATAGCTTTACAATTTAGGAGTTGGTTTCTGATTCATACGGTCAGGTTCTCTTTACGAAGTTGGAAACATTTTTTTAAA
Organism: Allobates femoralis; assembly: GCA_033576535.1. Lineage (NCBI taxonomy): Eukaryota > Metazoa > Chordata > Amphibia > Anura > Aromobatidae > Allobates > Allobates femoralis. The sequence continues at coordinate 333,746,895 of JARQOC010000006.1, forward strand.
CTTCCCAGTTGTCTCAGCATATAATTTAATTTTTAAAAAATATACTGTAAATAAATCATATACCTTATTCTCTAGTCTACATCAGTCTACTTACTGCCAGGATGTATATATGCCCACTTGAATCAGTGTACTGCACATCCTCCAGTTTTACTCTTCTTTTCTTCTTTTTCTTTTTCCTCTTTTTATCCTCGGCTTCTCTTTCCTCCCTCTCTTCATCTTCTTCGCTCTTTAGTTTGACAAAAGGCCACCACCCTCTCATACGCTTGTTTCTAAAAATCGAAAAGCGTGGTGTGGCTTTGTCTTTGGACATTTTGATGGTGCACTGTTGAGCCGTTTTCACCCCTCGCACCATATCACTTAGTTTCAATTCAATTGAACCTGTAACAAAAAACATGATTTTTATTTTTAGAGACTTTGGAAAAAGCTGCTTACAGATTTCCTCTATGTAATATGAAAGCAGCATTTTATATGGACAGACCCTGATTTCAGGGATGTTTCACTTACTGTGCTGAGTGTTTTTGTTTCATTAATCCACAGGGAATTAACACTAGGTGTCTTCTGCCATGTCCTTCTTGTCTTTGTAATCCCAACCCCAACAGTAATTAGCAGCTTTATGTCTATATATATAGTGTCCACAGAATGCTGTCAATCAGTGGTGTGGACAGAGAGTTATACGGGGCTCAGAATTCAGAGCATTGCTACATCTTCAGCAGAGAAAGCATCACAACTGCTACACCCAGTAAACTAAGTGATACGTTTCTGGAATAAGGGTCTCCGTCCTTACATCATGCTGCTCTCAGATGAGGTTGAGAAAATCTGGTGACAGATTTCCTTTAAAGCACCACACCAGTGAGGATTTTTTTTTACAGGACTGGAGTGTCACTTTAACGGTAAGCCCCCTGTATCCTGTATTATTCTTATCCTAAGGCGGCTTCATTATTTTTCATCACTGCTCCATTCCCATGGACTGGCCAGAAGTCAGAAATTACACCACAAGTGCTCAATACAACTCTATGAGGGCCAGAATGAGTCTAGAACAAGGCTCTCATAGAGATGAATTGATTTGTGACCTCCGCCGCACTCCATGAATCACTGGAGCTGCCGGAAGATTACTAATCACTGGAGACCAATGGGGGCAATGCTGGAATAAGATAACAATGGCAGCAAGTGAGTATAAGACAGGGAGAAGGGGACTTACATTTAAAGCACCCCTATAACAGTCAAATAAAACAAAAACGTTGGAGTGGTGCTTTAAATGTGTGAAATTGTTATCAATTTACAAATCTGCATTTTTTGGATTTCTTATTCTGCGATTTTTTTTTCACTTTACTGATTAACTCTAAAAAGTATGGTAGAAGTTTGTTAATAAAAAAAAATATATTTTTTTTTATTCTGGTGTATTTTCCGCAGCTCAATAAATCTCACCCATAGTAACTGTTTTCAAGTGTAATACAACAGAGTGGGCTTACGCAAATAGACCAATGATCACAATCCAACAGCATCACAGATGAATAGTGTTTAGTCAGCCATCACTAATGAATCCTCACATATATTTAAAACTGATGATTGGCTAAGGCACCTTTCACATCAGCGTTTTTGCTGATCGTGGTAGATCCACCAAGTAAAAAAAATGGCGTTAGCATGTTTTGCACTGCCGCAAGTGCCGAATCCAGCAAAACTGCATTTGCCGCACCCGACCGCAAGTCCCATACAGAATGAATGGGGCTTGGCACAAGTTGGCCGTTACACGGCAGATGTGGCAATATCTGGCGGATCTGCCGTGAATCAACAAAAACACTAATGTGAAAGGTCCCGTACATGATCAAAACTTTCTGTTCATGACAACTCCCACCTTCCGTGTTTGGTAAATTTGAAATACAAGAATCCATTTATTGTAAGACTAATCAGTAACCTGCAGTGTGACCAAGTACAGTTGTGACTCTTTACCTGGCTCTCCAGAAATTAAATGGGATCTGTCAGCAGGTTTTTGCTATGGTAGCTGATGACGGTATGCTGCAGGGGTTTACAAATAAAAAGCAAGTATGCTCCTCTTTTCAGTCTGTCTGCAATTATTTACATAAACTAAAGTCTTTATTAGCCTCTGATTTTTTATTGGAGGACTACAAAGTCACGCGCAAGGCAGTCCGACACGCTCCCTGCTGTGATTCACACTTAGTCATTATACGATCTCTACTGCGTCAGCTGTGGGAGGCTCACATCTGGTAACACGTATGTTCATATCTGCCTATGTTGTATTTTTTTCTCATAGGTGTCTAAATGAGTTATTCTTTTCTGACATCTGGTGGTTTTCATTTAGTGTATGTAGTGTATGTAGTGTATATAGTGTACTTTGCAGTACATATTTATATTAGAGGGTCCATTAGCATAGTTACATTATGTAGAATGCTTTTATTTTTGAGGTTAATTATTATTTAATATCTTCCGGACGCATAGAAGAAGTGCTCCTGAGAGGGACCCCCATTATTAGCACTTACCGGCTTCTCAAGGTCTGTGCCCCGTCCTGCCCGCACCGCTAAGCCTCCACAATACCTGGGGATGCCGCGCACCTCGTTCTGACGGCGTGGGGAGGAACGGAAGGTAACCGACTTCTTCCCCGTGGACAGACAGCCGGCTCCCTCTCCTAAGATGGCGCTGTCAAGCTATGCAGCTGCCTCTCCCCGTGGCTCCCGCAGTCCAGGGGAGCAGGGGGAAGGTAGAGATGAGGAGGCTCCCATTACACAAAAGTCCCTCCATGACTTGATGGGGTCTCTCCGCAGATCCCTTCAGGAGGACTTCAAGTGGGTGATTGGAGAACTCAGAGAGGACCTGGCGGCGCTAGGAGAGCGTACCCGCCACATCGAACACAAAATGGCAGAATATGCCTCTGCACACAACAATCTCACCACTGACCACACTAACCTTGACAAAGAACTCTCTGACATGCAGGCTAAAATGTGTGACATTAAGGACAAACTACATAAAAATAACCTCAGGATCAGAGGGATCACAGAAACAGTGAAGGAGGGGGATCTACAACACACAGTTTCTCTTTTTTACAACATCTACTACCCCAAATTCCCTCCTCTGAGCTGGGTATTGAAAAGCTTTATAGGATTCCCAAACCAGCGCACATCAAGAGAGATCTCCCTCAGGATATTTTTGTATGCCTAATGAAAGTAATCACTGAAGACTTGGTGCTGCAGGCCATGAGGAAATCTCCCCACAAGGAGGCCCCCTATGAAGGCTATATGGTCTTTCCAGATTTGTCCCTGGAACTTTGGCTAAACGGCGAGAGTTTGCCCCCCTCTGCTCAATCCTCCGTGACAAGGGGATAATGTACATTTGAGGATCCCCAGTCAAAGTGAACTTCCGCTACAAAGGAGCGAAACAGTCCTTCCTGACCCCTAAACAGCTTGGACAGGCGCTCAAATCCTGGACCCTGATGCCAAGCAGCACCTCCTCTTCGCCTCGATCTAATACCCCCCAAGAGATGAGATTTGGGACGCTGTGCAGAGCGGGGACGGCTGAGGTTGTGCTCTACAATTTGCTGGCCCTTCCAGGATGCTTCCCTCGCCTCCCGGTTGGTCTGCTTGTGACTATCCTTGAGACCCTAGGAGTGGACTTTTTCTTCACCAGGACTTCCATTCTTTCCGGTAGCCCTCTTACACAAGACTGTGTGAGGGCATTTGGCCCCCCTACGCAGGCAGGAGCCTGCTTTGCCCATATTACATATTTGTTTGCATTTGTCTTCTTAACCCCCTTCTCCCCCTCTACCCTCCTTTCCATTCCTCTTTCCTAGTTCCTCCCTCCCTCCTTACGGTCTATTAATTTGGATCTGATCACCTAATTCACGCTAATATACTGTTTCTTTTAAAATGTCTGAAAATATTATCTCTAAATGTAAAAGGCCTCAACTCCCCGGCAAAGCGATCTTTTCTATGGTGTGAGGCCCGGAAGGTACATGCTGACATCTTGTGTTTACAGGAGACCCACTTGCTCAAGGAGGACAACTACAGAGTACACCACAAATCTTTCAACGATGCCTTTTTTGCCAATGTTGCCGGAAAAAAGGCTGGTGTGTGTATATTGATTAACAACTCGGTTCAGTTTCAGCTCTTGGAGGCACATGTAGACCCTGGAGGCAGATTTGTTATTATGGTTTGTTGTATATCGGGAATCAAGATGACTATTGCAAATGTTTATTCCATTAATGAAGCACAAATACGGTACTTACGTATGTTTTTTGGGAAAGTAAGGGAGGTAGCTCAAGGCATGTGCATTATCTGTGGAGACTTTAATATGGTTCCTGATTGCCGCTTAGACTGCTCTTCCTCGCTCGCAGCTAAAGGGCGGGAGTTGGGCCCGCTGTGTCGGGAGTTCCATCTGCACGACGTGTGGAGATACATACATGCAACTGAGAGAGACTATTCCTTTTTTTGCACAGGCACAGGTCGCACTCCAGAATTGATTACTTTCTGGTAGTTGATGACGTTCTCTCGGCCTGTGCCTGTGCGGAAGTGGGGGTGATCACATGGTCGGATCATGCCCCGGTTTCCTTGGAGGTCTCGTTAGGTGCTTGTCCATCCCCCTCGCATACATGGAGACTGAATGTTGGTCTTCTCTCCAGACAGGGAATTGTGGGTGAATTTGAACAGCACCTCTCAGATTTCTTCTCCATAAATGATAATGGGGAGGTGTCGGATGAGGTCTTGTGGGCGTCTCAAAAGGCGGTCCTTTGGGGCTTGTTCCTCCAGAGGGAGTCACAACTTAAAAGTCCAACAATAATCTAAGAGCGGAGTGACTCACCGTGGCCAGGACTCCGGTAGACAGGCGTTTTTCCCTCCTCCTTCTTGTCACGGATGGACCGCGCCTGCCGGTAGTGGGGCCCGGTGGTACAGATCAAAAGTGATGAGACGTCGTTAGTGGAACAGATTAGGGGTTAATTTGTTTCGTGACGCCACCTATGAGTGTTTCGGTAACTTTACCGGCGCTGCGGGGCCTCCGGGGGATGGAATGCAGCAAGATGGAACGCTCCCCACAGGCTGAGCAGTGATCCCCGGAGCCAGGAGCTGCACAAGATGTTGTGAGGCAGCTGCGGTTACCTTAGCATGCGGATAAACAGTTCATAAGAAGGCACGGACACTGTAAGTCTCTGTAACGGGTTCTTTACTGTAACCAGCAGGCAGTACATGGTATACAGTTTGTAGGTAGTGGACCGGGTGGACTCAGCAATGACCAGTGTGTTCTCAGAGATCTGCGGTGTTCCTCCATTCTAACTAAGTATGATGCCGTTGTCGCCCAGGAATGCCAGATCGGGTACAAGGAGGCTGCTTGAATGCCCTATCCGGGGTATACGTTCCGGATGCTTTGGGGAGCCTTGGGTCCTTTGGTGGGTACATCGCTGGCTAGACGACTGAGTATGGCGGTGGTGGGGTGCTCCTGTAAAGCGGTCCCTCCACTCCTCTGGTTCGCATAGCAGAGCTGAACTGCTGCTAGCTTCGGTACCAGCAAACCGGCTGTAGATGGGCACGGGATGTTTTTGGACCCGCATGTTGATGCCCGTAGTTCGGTTGATTAGGCACCAAGAGTGATGGTGCTCAACCGGGGTGATGGTAGGGAGACGGCCAGGGAAGGTGGCCAGGGGGCCGCACGGAACTGTGCAACCCCCTCTCCTAGGTTGCAGAGCTTGCTCTTTTTGCTCCTTCTCCTACGTTGCTCGGAGAGTTCTTTCTTCAGACTCCACTAATTGTTCTAAACTTTCCACTACACACTACCCTTACACTCCGTCCACCAGGACCTGATTGGCCCTCTATGCTAGGTGATGCATGCAGGGTATGGATCTCTGAGTTAACCGTGTGACTGCTGAGTCAGAGAATATTGCTGCTGCAGTTTTGGCTGCAATACCCTCTTGTGACGCACTCGTTGCGGGGCGCCAAAGGAGCTTCTGTCCCGATTACACTTGTTGGAGGAGCAGAACAAACGGAGCCCGTCCTCCCGCCTTTGCTCCCAGAGCACGGAGCGTGTTTGATGCATGATAGTGATGTAAGTCTAATGTATGATTTGTGTGAGTGTGGTGCGAGTGTGGTGCATGGGGGTGAGTGTGCATGGCTGTATGCATGTTAGGGTGCTGCGAGTGTGCTGCGTGAGTGCATGTGTGGTGCATGTGAGTGTGATGCTGTCCACGGTCCTGAAGCAAACTTCTAGACTGCGGACAGCATTTAGCGGCATTGATTTGAATTTGCCGGTTTCTCAGTACAGTAAGCAATAATGTTTCCCTGCTGTCACAGCAGCATGGAAAGATATTGTTTAAAACACATCCGCTGACAAAATTTTACAATTCCAGGGGTTAATCAGCATATTAACCCCTCTGCAGCCTCTGTGCGGCATGTCAGCACAGAGGCTGCAGAGGGGGTTAATAAGTCGGTTTCTGCAGGGTTAACCCATGTTTGTGTGGTGGCAGCATGTGTCTAGAGAGTGTCCACACTCCCTGGACACATGTTGTCATAACAGACTGGCTGTGCAGGGGTTAATAGATGCTTTAACATAAAGTTGCTAATTGTTGGGAATCGGTAATTTACTCTATATGCCGTGTTCTCCTGCTCTGCGTAGCTGTCCGTGGTTCTGTATGCTAAGAGCGTACAGTACCAGGCGCTGTCCTGCTGCTCTGATGACCTGTGCCTGTTACTGTACGCTAAGTGTGTAGGCAAAAAGCGTAGAATGCCTCTGTCCATGGTTCTGAAAATCAGTGTGTTATTACTGTAATAACATGCTGATTTTCAGAACCATGGACAGAGGCATTCTACGCTTTTTGTGTACGCACTTAGCGTACAGTAACAGGCACAGGTCCTCAGAGCAGGAGGACAGCGCCTGGTACTGTACGCTCTTAGCATACAGAATATCCTCAGAGCAAGAGAACATGGCATATAGAGTAGATTACCGATGCCTGACAATTAACGGCTTTATATTAATGCATCTGTTAACCCCTGCACAGCCAGTGTGTGATCACAACATGCGTCCAGAGAGTGTGGACACTCTCTGGACACATGCTGCCACCCCACAAACATTGTGTTAACCCTGCAGACACCGGCTTTTATTAGCTGCATCTGCAGCCTCTGTGCTGACATGCTGCACAGAGGCTGCAGATGGGGTTAATATGCAAAGAAACCCCAGGATTTTTTCATTTTTCACATCAGTTCTGTTTTCACTAATCATCCATCACCGCTGCAGTCGCAGAGGTGCAAGATGATTGGTTATTCAAACCCCGCAGCTGAGGATCCTGCTGGGGTCAATAGCTAGAGACGAGATTGCTCTAGCTTCATCCCTGGCCAACTTCTTCCAGCATTGGTGCAGGAGATTGATAGGTCTTTCCCCATATACACATGTGGAAAAGACCTATCAATCACTTCTGGCAGCACTGGGAAGAGCCGAGCAAGGATGGCACTATACTAATCTGGTCTCCAGCTATGGAGCCCAACTATATTTTCAAAGTAGTCTTCCCTAAAATGCCAGAGCATCTCTGAAATTAAGATACTCGACTGCAGTCGGCAGCCAGGCTACGATTTATGCAGCCTATAGTCTGGGCAGCATGAATCGCCTCACAGGTTCACTTTAATTAGTGGGTAAAAACATAGCTTGCCATAACAATCAGACGCTAATATCATTTAAACTGGAATCAATGTTCCCCATTATTTTTGTCTCTATGTATATACCATAACATTTTTTTAGTGGTCCTATGCCCAATACACCATACACACATTTATTTTGTTTGAGAGAGATAAGACAGATACAGATACAGCATGTTGCTGAGGAAGACATATCAGCCGCCGCCTGTATGATCACAGTCAGATAAGTTTGAGATTGAAACGCTGTGGGGTTTCAGAAAAAAATATACTTTAATAGTCGCTGAAGACCGAGCCTCATGAAAGACCAATCAAACCAGCAGGTCCTTGATCCTTGGCAGCTGCTCTCCATCTACTGCCATGGACTGACAGGTCAGCAGGAAGGGAGAGTCCACCAGGAACCCGTCTGTCCGACTAGTTTGCAGTTTGTCCATGGTAACTATTAAAGGGGATTTCTTTTATATGTGTCCCTGCTAGGCACTGTATGTTATCTGTCTAATCATACCACAGCTCCTGGGCAGGAGAGGAAGAAAAAGAAAGTATACAGATATTACAGCCCAAGATCATAGCTGATTCTTTTTGTTACCTGCCTGTTTTTAAAAAAGAAAGAATAAATACGATAATTTATATGGACAAGCTGAGGGACACCTTACGATATGTTATTTCCACCATAGATAAATTTTGGTAAATTCTCTGGGCTTACTATAAATTGAAATAAATCAACGTTAATGTCCCTTACACACACAGACCCACTATTCACTTAGGCTCTTTGCCTTTTTTACCAGTGGTTACAGGATAAACCTAATATTCCCAAAATGTTGCCTATGCTCAAGATGGCACGTTAAGTCTGCAGACAGACAAGGCATGTGTCAAATTTCACTCATATTTTGGCTGTCATGCCTCGAAGGCAGAACCCTTACTTTCTCTCTCTGGTATCCTACCCATCCTCGCAATTCTAGAGCACTTGAAAATTCCTTTTACTAGGTGATTTGTATGACCAGGATATACTGATATTTTATGATCAGCTGCGGAATAAATATAATGTGCTGAGAACCCAATTTTTTAGATATCTTTAACTATGGTTCACTCTCCAATCACAACTGCACATACAAGGCACGACGATAACCATGTCCACCTTTCCACTTATAAGAATTCTTAAAGTGTAACGCAGTTTAAATTTGTATCTAATAATAATGTAGAGCAAGCGACTTTAATAAACTTTCAAATATATTTTATAACTGAAATCTGGGAAGAAAAACCTTTTAAAACATTCTAGAAGATGATCCCTCTAGGCTGTTTCTAAACCAGTCATATGCTCGTTGTCAGGGAAATTTGTATTTAGCTTCACAGCGCCATTAGAAAAAGTCTCCAGCCTTCTCTTCCTATCGTCCTACTACATGCACCGCTGACCCATTCCCTCACACCCACTCCAGTCTCACTCTTCAGTCATCATTTCTCACCTAACCAAAATCTTCAATCTCTCCCTCTCTTCCGGCATCTTCCTCTACTCCTTCAAGCACTATAATTTCTTCATTATTAAAAGAAAACTTCTCTTGACCCATCCTGCACAAATTACTACAGACCAGTCTCCAATCTCCCCTTCATCTCTAAACTCTTGGAGCTATTGGTCTACTCAAGCATTACCCGTTATCTCTCCACTAGCTCTCTTCTAGATCTATTACAGTCTGGTTTCCACCCCCAAAATTCTACAGAAGCTACCCTCATCAAAGTGACTAATGACTTTTGACAGCAAAATGTAATAGTGACCACTCTCTGCTAATTCTTCTTACCTCTCTGCAGCTTTTGACACTGTTGACCACCATCTCCTACTTGCTATGCTGCACTCAATCAGCATAAAGGGCACCGCTCTCTCCAGGTTCTCATCCTATCTCTCTGACCGTTCTTTGAGTGTATAATTTCCTGGCTACATTTCCTCTCCTCTTCCTCTCACTATTGTGGTCCCTCAGGGATCAGTCCTTGGCCCTCTTTTTTTCTCAATCTACACAGCCCCTATTGGTCAGAACATCAGCAGATTTGGCTTCCAGTACCATCTGTATGCTGATGACACACAACTATACAATTCATCCCCTGACCTATTCCCCGCTGTACTACTGAACAGCCGTGACTGTCTGTTTGCAGTTTCCAACATCATGTCTGCCGTCTACAGTATATGAAATTCAACCTTTCCAAAACTGAACTTCTTCTGCTCACACCATCCAGTAACTTTCCCAAATCTAATATCTCCCTTTTATTGTGCATCACCATAATAATGCCTAGGCAGCAGGCTCATTGTCTGGGTGTTATGTTTGACACCAAGCACTTAGGAATATGTTGGCGCTGTATTAATAAAGATTATTAATTATTAAATAAAGATAATTATTATTACAAAATTATTAGTAGTATTAAAAACACACTAATTCATTGGAAAACAACATAAACTATTTAAAGTGGTTAAAATGGTAACATACCCAAGAAATCATTGGCAGATATACGATCATAATCCCATACTTGGAGGGTAAGTACAGCTGGCTCCCTGAATTCAGACTCTTCTAAGGAAAAGAAGGACTCTTTCTTTTTGTATGTGATCTCTTTCTCGGTGGGAAGGTAGTCAAATCGATACACGAACCTCCAGTTGAAATTTCCTTCACCAGTGAGAGAATTAAAATGTACATCGGTTTCTTGCTTTTCTCCATCTAAGCCTCTTATCCATCTAGAAAAAAGTGAAAAAATGTGATTATTATAACTACGGTAAATGTATATTATATTAGTTAACTGCACATAAGCTCATTGATTAATGCTTTAATTTTTTATTGCCTTGCTAATGTACTGAGATCTTAAAGGGTCACACCCATTGTGAGGTAGCACTGGCTGATTGTGATGAGGAGTATTCACTTTATTGTAAAATTTAAGCACACGTGCAACATTTTCTATGAAAGGTATGTCCAGCCGGTTTATTCAATCATCATAAACCACTTATAGCATAGTCCAGTGTGGCGCCCCGCAACGAGTGCGTCACAAGGGAGTATTGCAGCCGCAATATTCTCTGACACCGCAGTGATATAGTTAACTCTGAGATCCAACCCTACATACAACACCTAGAACAGAGGGCCAATCCTAGGTCCTGGGGGGTGGAGTGTTAGGGTAGTGTAGTAGAACACACAATAGTCTAGACGAGAGATGAGAAGAGTACAGCCTGGAATCTAGAGCGAGACCTAGAACACAGAGCTTGGAGAGGAGCGGGGGCTCCGCACCCCGTGCGGGCCCCTGGGCCGTCACCGGTCGGGTGTCAGCACCTGAGGCCTTACCAACCGGGAACGGGCATTTCCACACGGGTTCCTAAAAGACTCCCGTGCCCACAACTCACAGCCGGTTCACTGGTACCGAAGCTGGCAGCAGTTCACCTCTGCCACGCGAACCAGAAGAGTGGAGGATCAGCTTTACAGGAGCACCCCACCACCAGCCAGTTTCCAGTCGTCTAACCAGCGGTGTACCCACTGAGGGATCCAAGGCTCCCCAAAGCATCCACAACGTATACATATGGATAGGGCATCGAAGCAGCCTCCCCGTACCTGACCTGGTATTCCTGGGCGACGCTGGCAACCAAGTTAGGTAGAATGGAGGAACACTTGCGGATCTCTGAGGGACACTATCACTGCTGAGTCCACCCGGTCTACTACTCAACCACTGTATACCATGTACTGCCTGCTGGTTACAGTAAAGACCCGTTATGGAGACTTTCTGTGTCTGTGCTTCCTTATGAACTGTCCGTCATCACAACAAGGTAACCGCAGCTGCCGCACAACATCTTGAGCAGCTCCAGCCCCGGGGATCACCGCTCAGCCTGTGGGGAGCGTAACATCTTGCTGCTGTCCATCCCCGGAGGTTCCGCAGCGTCAGTAGTCCTTACCGAACTACTCATAGGTGGCGTCACGAATAAAACAAATTAAACCCCTTTTAATCTGTTCCCGCAAGACGTCTTCACTTTTGATCTGCACTACACCGGGCCCCACTACCGGCAGGCGCGGTCCACCCGTGACAAGGAGGAAGGAAGCATCGCCTGTATCATCCGGAGTCAGCCGGCCATGGTGAGTCAGAATTTGGCGTCACGAACAGGATACGAGCAGGCCCGTTACCCAACGGGTATATTGTGCTTAAACTGCACTTTATTGTCTAAAATTGGACTTTGTTCGTCCCAAAAAGAACTTTCCCGCCTTTACACCATTGGGTCAAGATGGCGCCCAAGATGGCGTTCCCGCCACAAGAAGACGCCACGTGCAAGCCCAGGAGTGAGTCGACCCCCCCCCTCATCGTGGGAGGGCTAAAGACAAAAGGCGCCAAACTCTTTGTCCGCCCTGATTGCTCGAATCAACCAGGGGGGCGGACCCCAAAGACTTTTCCCACCATTGGACTACAAAAGCCCACAGGAAATGGGAGTGTCACAGACAGACTTCTTCACCAGCTCAACCAGAACGTTTACCGGTTCAACGGGTGTGGTTTCCCTCCAAGGAAGAAAATGTCCAGCGTGAGACTCCAAGACCTAATGCGGGAGGTCGAGGCGGAGGCCAGAGCAGCCCTAGGCCAACCGGGTCCGGATCCTGCCCTTACCATAGACGGCAGCCCCGACTTCTGGCTAGAGGCTCTACAAGACCTCCGGGTGCGGTTACTAGAGACAGTGGAATGGACGATTCGCAGCTGGAGCGCGACCCTAGGCAGACGACTACACCATGCGATGCAGCAGAGCCGACCGGGTACCGCTACTCCAAGCCCAGACGACGTCACCAGCTTCTCGACCGCCTCACCGTCACCTACCACCTGCCCAGCCTCGTCACCGGAGCCAATAGACTGTATCATTCCCGTGAGGACCACAGCTCAACCCGTTCCAGCGGTCAACACCGCAGCCGATCCCGTTCTTGAGCCGGAGCTCATAACACGCTCCATCGACGAACTTGAACTTTACCAGGTTCCCACCGAGGAACCCGCGACGAGTCTCACCACTACGGAGACTGTCGCCTGTTTAATCCCCGTACCGGAGGCTTCCCTTGCCATTGCCGAGGCCTACCTGGTAACCGGGATTGAAACACCTTTACCTGCGGAAACAGACGAAGAAGCAGGCAGCCTGGAAGCCCTGCAGGACGTCCCTACGGAAGGATCCGCAGCACCACCGCCCTGTTGTACAACGGAACAAGCTTCAACATCTCTCATTAACGAGCAGCCTGATGTGGTCATCGAGGAAGAGGTCGGAGAGGATGACGACGAGACCCACAGCACCGCTGAGGATTTCGACACCGGGTTCGCTTGGGGAGACAACAAGGAACTTCCTTCCGGGCATACAGCTCGGGTACACTGGTCGGGTGCAATGCCGACACCTTCCCCTGTGCCGTTCCACCGGGTTCCAATACAGACAGCCCGCCAAGTTCAAGCTTCCCGCCAAACCACCAGCTCCGTTACTCATCTCTACACCCCGAGCCGTAACGACGGAGATGTACGCCAGAGACGACGTGAGGAGTGGCAAGCCCGAGAAGGTGCCAACATGCAGGCCCGTGCCGAGGCTCGCCGCCAGTCGCCGCTGCCTGATGAACTCCGCCGTGAAGGTAGAATTTCCACCTTTAATTTACATACCGGGTGGGGGTTCGCTTGAGAGGTGGGTTTGAATGAGGAGGTGTTTGTGGGGCGCCGGGACGTTGAGTCAAACTTGCCAAGAGGACATCCCGATCGCGACCTATACCGGGGCGATATTATCACCTACGAGCGCTATGCTTGTGCAGATGGGTGGTTCGCTATCCGGGTGCGCCATCGTTCTCCGTGCCAGTGACTTTAAAACTTGAACTCCCTCACTGACTCTGTTCCCGTTAACCACTGACTGTGTGATCTCGCGGCTACAGCCTGGACTATAGCTAAAGTACAGCCGACCGCCCGCCGGGTCCGCACAAAGTGATTACCTGTTTCTTTGCTTATGTCACCAAAGCATATCTTTACCTGTTTTTCATTTTTAATAAAAGTGTGTCATATATGTTATATAAAAATACAAAAACCTCTGTAATGTGAGTAGTTTGACGCTTGGGGACAAGCTTATTTAACCAAGGGGGAGTGTGGCGCCCCGCAACGAGTGCGTCACAAGGGAGTATTGCAGCCGCAATATTCTCTGACACCGCAGTGATATAGTTAACTCTGAGATCCAACCCTACATACAACACCTAGAACAGAGGGCCAATCCTAGGTCCTGGGGGGTGGAGTGTTAGGGTAGTGTAGTAGAACACACAATAGTCTAGACGAGAGATGAGAAGAGTACAGCCTGGGATCTAGAGCGAGACCTAGAACACAGAGCTTGGAGAGGAGCGGGGGCTCCGCACCCCGTGCGGGCCCCTGGGCCATCACCGGTCGGGTGTCAGCACCTGAGGCCTTACCAACCGGGAACGGGCATTTCCACACGGGTTCCTAAAAGACTCCCGTGCCCACAACTTACAGCCAGTTCACTGGTACCGAAGCTGGCAGCAGTTCACCTCTGCCACGCGAACCAGAAGAGTGGAGGATCAGCTTTACAGGAGCACCCCACCACCAGCCAGTTTCCAGTCGTCTAACCAGCGGTGTACCCACTGAGGGATCCAAGGCTCCCCAAAGCATCCACAACGTATACAGATGGATAGGGCATCGAAGCAGCCTCCCCGTACCTGACCTGGTATTCCTGGGCGACGCTGGCAACCAAGTTAGGTAGAATGGAGGAACACTTGCGGATCTCTGAGGGACACTATCACTGCTGAGTCCACCCGGTCTACTACTCAACCACTGTATACCATGTACTGCCTGCTGGTTACAGTAAAGACCCGTTATGGAGACTTTCTGTGTCTGTGCTTCCTTATGAACTGTCCGTCATCACAACAAGGTAACCGCAGCTGCCGCACAACATCTTGAGCAGCTCCAGCCCCCGGGGATCACCGCTCAGCCTGTGGGGAGCGTAACATCTTGCTGCTGTCCATCCCCCGGAGGTTCTGCAGCGTCGGTAGTCCTTACCGAACTACTCATAGGTGGCGTCACGAATAAAACAAATTAAACCCCTTTTAATCTGTTCCCGCAAGACGTCTTCACTTTTGATCTGCACTACACCGGGCCCCACTACCGGCAGGCGCGGTCCACCCGTGACAAGGAGGAAGGAAGCATCGCCTGTATCATCCGGAGTCAGCCGGCCACGGTGAGTCACCATCTCAGTTACACATTTAACAGTCTAGAACCTGTCCTCTGGCAGCTATGCCCGTATGGATTCAGATACATCCCTCAGCTAGGTAATGATAACAATGTCCATATCAAACATAGTCTTTTACTTTTGTTGGGTCTAGCTGCTTCCATCAGCTCCACTCAGTCAGAGCTTGTGGTTTTAAGGTTCACAAGATGTGGCCTCCAGTTCTCATGCCTTCAAGGGTTAACAGTGTCCAAGGCATAGAGACCAGGTCTCTTGTGGTAAATCCATCATTAATATCACAGCGCACTGCAGGCACATGATAGCAAAGTGTAGATGTGTTGTACTGCACTGCTAAGATGGTGACGGGCTTTGCAGTGACGCCTCTTTCCTTTTCCAAGGGGACCTCCTCTTCAAGAGCCAGGACACAATCACTTACAGGATATTGTTGTTTGCCCAATCTTGTTGCCTAGCTCCTCATTAACCCCTACATGGGGTGGGCTTCAGAAGGCACCTGATTTACAATACAAATCCCATTCCCCATTCCACAGGTAAAACCTGAGTTTGCGGTTGGGTGGAGTGATTATTGAAGCCTGACATATTTCGAGGAGGAATAAGGGAAACAAATTCATCTGGAATGCTGAAAAAGGCTAGAGGGCAGTCCGGTTTACCGGGTGTCTGTTGCCTGTTCAGGGACCCCTAATGGGGTCTCTAGGTGTTCCTTCTTAATCTATCGGGGTCTAATTAACTCTTCTCTGTATTTACCACCTTCACAGATCTCTCCCGCCAGTCCTTGTTCAAAGTATTTTATTGATTTTTTAAAAATCATAACAGATAACACAATACTTGTGAGGGCATAAACTCACCCTTTAAAATACAGATACAAACCAAATATAAACAAAGCAATGTTATAATCTAGATGTAGATTATAAATGAGTACAAAATAATAATTAAAAAATATGTAAAAATCAAATGTAGGAAAATTACCATGAAAAGGGTCAAATTGATTGAGTCACACAAGAATCATGAAACTAAAGCAAAAATAACGCTAAAATTAGAGAAGAAGAGGGAAGAGAGGGAGGAGAAAAAAGGGAATGAGCAGAGGGGATAAGGGGAATAGATATAGTTCTCTAAGCATTGAAATTATGTAAAGCCAGAAACGGAAATATGAGAAGGGATAGTTGAGTGATTAGCAGGAAAATAACGATTCCACAACCGCCATTTCCTCTCATACCTCCTGTATAGTTTATTTCTCAAAGCAAACGAGAGTTCATAAGAATTATGAGTAGCAATTTTTTCAAGTAATACTTTAAATAATGGTGGCTCGGGGTCTCTCCATTTTGTTGCTATAAGATTTTTGGCGGCTAATAAGATATGTGCGATAAGGGGTCTAAAATCACTAGGGATAGAGTTTATGCCAATTAGAAGAAGTGTTAGTTCTGGAGTTAAAATAATGTTACTGTTAGTGATCTCATTGATTAGTATTTGTATTTCACCCCAGTATAATTTAAGGGCTTCACAGTCCCAAAAGACATGGGAAATATTTCCTTCTTTATGGCAATTCCGCCAGCACAAAGGAGAAAAATCCTCCTTGATCTGATGAAGTCTGACGGGTGTATAATACCAACGAAGAAGAATCTTGTAGTGAGATTCGATAAGAGACGAGCAGGATATATAGGAATGTAAAGTAGTGAGAGTTTTACTTAAACAGTCTGCGGGGATAAAGGATTTTAATTCCCTTTCCCATGCTACGATATTGGTGGATTTGGTTAGTGCTACATCAGCATTGATTTCCCTGTAAATATTATTAGTCTTCCAAAAGACAATGTTATTTGAGTGTTTGAACATTTGGGTGATACTTAGGGGGAGAAAGAAATTAATTTTATGTTTGTTATAAAGATTGTTGAATTTTTCCCAAGTTTTAACTTCCAGCTCCTTCAAGTTAAAAATTGAACTCAGTTCATCAAAAGGGATAAGTTTTTTTTCATTATTAATTATGTCTGAGATATAGTTAATTCCAGCAGATTTCCAAGAGTCAATTTTCAGGCCCGGAGAAAGAAATTCCATTATTTCTAAGGGAATCCAGTTTGGAGTAGTAGTCGACAGAGGGTTAGTGTTTTTTGCCATAAGGCGCCTCCAGGATTGAATTGCCGCTTTAACTGTATGCTCTTTAGGAAGTCGCTTAGATGAATCACATAAGTAAGAGAGCAGAAGAAGAGTAAGTCCATTTCTGGAAAATTTTGTTTCCTCCAAAGAGAGCCAACCAGGTTTAGAATCTTGGTTCCACCATGTCTGACTAAGTTTTATTACTGAAGCGTTATAATATGCCGACAAGTTAGGAATTGCCAGACCACCGTTTGATTTACATTTCTCAAGTATAGTCCTCGCCACTCTAGGTTTTTTATGACCCCAAATAAAGTTCATTAATTGGGTTTGTAGTTTTTTAAACCATGACTGTTTGGGGGGTAAAGGTATGGAACGGAAGACATAAAGTAACTTAGGGAGTACGAACATTTTGTATGCTTCAACTTTACCAATCCAAGATACATCAATTTTGGAAATATGAAGAAGGTCCGCTTGGATAGTTTTAAAAATTTCAGAGAAATTAGTGTTTGCCATATTGGAAATTTGTTTAGTTACTTTAATGCCCAGATAATCTAACTCTACTTTGTCCCAGGAAAAATTGTGCTCGAACTTAAGAGATTTCAATAATTCTGAATCCAAGTTCATGTGGAGAACTTGGGTTTTCTTAAGATTAATCTTATAAAGAGAAACCCTAGAAAACTCCTCGATTGTAGATAGAAGATTGCGTAATGAATTAAGAGGATCTGAAAGAGTGAGGATGATATCATCGGCGAAGAGACTGATTTTATATTCTCTAAAATTTGTATGTATCCCTTTGATAAGTTGGTTCATGCGGATCTTCTCAGCCAGCGGTTCGATAAAGAGGTCGAACAGGGAAGGAGACAGTGGACATCCTTGTCTCGTGCCGTTTGATAATGGGAATTCCTTGGAGAGGACATTATTAGTTAGAACTTTTGCAGTGGGGAAGGAATAAAGTGCTTGGAGTATATTAAGTATACTGCCTCTAAAACCAAATTTTTTTAGGGTCTCAAAAAGAAAATTCCAATGTACTCTATCAAATGCTTTCTCAGCATCGACAGAGACCATAATTGTTGGGATGGAGTTTTTTTCTATATAGGACATTAGATTTAAAATTCTTCGGGTGGCATCAGATGTTCCTCTGTTCTTAATAAATCCCACCTGGTCACTATGTATAAGTTTCGGGATAACTTTCTGAATTCTAGTATTGATAGTTTTAGTGATAATTTTGAGGTCTGTATTTAAAAGTGAGATGGGCCTATAATTAGAAACATTCTCTGAGTCCTCTTTATTTTTAGATAAGACAGTTATGGTGGCTTGTAGCATTTCTGTTGGAAAGAATGCATTGTTAGAAGTAGAAAAATTTATTAATTTTGTAATGTAAGGGGATAGAATTTCTTGGAAAGCAGTATAATATTCGTTCTGAAATCCATCCGGACCAGGGGATTTGCATTTCTTGAGAGAGTGAATCGTATCTAAGACTTCTGATTCCGTAAATGGGGAATTTAGGAATTCTATGTCTTGCTGAGATAGAGACGGGAGTTCAACTGAATCAAGAAATGACGAAATACTGGGAAGAGTTGGAGAGGACTCCGAAGGAGCCTCCTTGAGATTATAAAGAGATTTATAAAAGTCGGCAAAAGTATTTGAAATTGCTTGTGGGAGTTTCTGAAGGATGTTATGATTATTCTTAACTTGAGTAATGTTAGTTCTGGTCCTGCGGATTTTTATCATTCTCGCAAAGAGTTTAGAGGGTTTATTTGTACAGCTATAGTAGTTAGATTTGCTTATTCGCGAAAGCTTGTCAAAATCAGAAATTAACAAAGATTTGAGTTCTATCCTTAGGGCAAGAAGTTCCTGAAAAATTGTTTCATTAGGGGAGTTTACAGCAGTTGCCTCCAGTTCTTTAATTTTTTTAACTATAGTTTCTGTGTCTTTTAATAGGGATTTCTTAAGTGTTGAGTTAAACTTGATAAGAAGGCCTCTAATTACTGCTTTGTGGGCCATCCAAATAGCTGTGATA
Source organism: Allobates femoralis (assembly GCA_033576535.1). NCBI lineage: Eukaryota > Metazoa > Chordata > Amphibia > Anura > Aromobatidae > Allobates > Allobates femoralis. Next base: position 333,765,811 of record JARQOC010000006.1, read on the forward strand.
GGGGTCTCTTCTAGATCATTTTCTTTGAAATAGAGTTTCAACTCATTTCTGATCTCCGAATTGAATCGAGGGTGGTTGAAGAGAAAAGAGTTGGCCCTCCATATACCCCGATTTTTAGTGGGAAACCCGCCCAACGTTTCAAAAATTACTGGGGAATGGTCAGACCAGGTTCTAGGGAGGATAGAAACTGATTTAATATTACAAAGTGAGTTTAAGTTAGTGATAATTAGGTCAATACGGGCAAAAGTTTTATGTACATTAGAGAAATGTGTGAATTCTACTGAGGATGAATTAATACATCTAAAAGCATCGTACAACTCCTCACTGTCAAAGAGGGGATTAAGTTGGGTATTAATATTTCTGTGTTTGTTTGATGAATCCAAATTGATATTGGGAACAGCATTAAAATCACCAAAAAGGAAAAGGGTACCTCTTTGGGTTTCTCTCACCTTTTTAAATAATTTTTTAAGGAACGATATTTGACCATTATTAGGAGCATAAAGGTTTACTAGAGTGTGGGTAACTTCATTCAACTTGCATACAAGTATAATGAATCTACCGTCATCATCTGTTGTGACCTCTAGTTCTTCAAATTTGACTGAGTCTTTTATAAGAATGGCTACGCCTGATTTTTTTTTTTTGTTTGAAGAAAAGTAAGTGTGAGGGAACTTGGAATTGGTGAATTTAGGGGAATTAACCGAAGAAAACCTAGTTTCCTGTAAACAGGCCACATCTATATGAAATTTTTTTAGATCTTTCCAAACAAAGAATCTCTTTTGAGGAGAATTAAGACCGTTTGTATTAATTGACATAAATTTAAGGGTCATGTTCTGGCTATATAGCTAATCGCAGTAAGAGAACGAGGAAAGAAGAGGTTTGTAAAGTTAAAAAAAGTTTAGAGGGATGGAGAAGGGGACAAATAAACTAAGATTACTAATTTAACTAGTAATTTTAACTTTTTAGATTTTTAAATCTAAAGAAATTTTAATTAAATAATGTTAACAAGTATTCCTATAAAGAGGAAGGGTTCAAGAGAACCGGTATTTAACTTCCTTTGGGCTAACGTTATGGCCAAGGTGCCTAGAACTGATCAAGTAAATTGACAGCAAGGTAGGTGCTCATCCCGTTCCAACAATATGAAGATCTTTGAGAGTCTTGAGACCAATGTTGACGTCCTCAATGTTGAAAGTTTTATGATTGAAGGAGAAGATAACACTTGAGGTGGGACGACCCCATCTGTACAGAATGTTTCTGATTCTCAGAGCCTCTGTAACTGGTTTTAGAATTCTCCGTCTAGTCATGGTTTCCTTAGAAATGTCTAGAAAGACTTTTAACTTGTCATAGGGCGGCGGTAAGGTTTTGTTTTTCCTCAAATAAACATTAATCAGATCTTTAGTCTGGAAAAAAGAATATTTGGCGATTACATCCCTGGGAATATCATCTGCCAGGTGTGAAGGTTTGGGAAGCCTGTGGGCTCTTTCAATTGAGTATTCAATTTCGGTTTTTGAGGGTATGGTCTTTTTAGTTAGGTTTTTGACATAGTCGATTAGCTCATAGTTTTTAACGCTCTCTGGTATGCCTCTAAATTTGAGATTAAGCCTTCTGTCTCTGTCTTCTCTGTCAATAAGTTTGTCTTTCAGGACCTTAATTTCTTCTTTCATCTTGGTTTGTTCACTCTTAGTGGTATTGTTATCTAATTTAAGGTCAGTCAGCAATTTTTCATTTTCTTCTACTCGAGAAACTATTGAAGACATGGACGACTTGACCTCATCAAATTGCTCCATCATTTCTTCTTTAAGTGAATGATTAAAAGCGGTAAAAAGTTTTAGAAAAAAATCTTTATTTAGAGGCTGACCTGCGTCAAAATTTAGAAGTGGTTCCAAGTCGGGTAAGTCTTTCTTGAGCTTTTGTCTTGCTGGGCTCTTAAGGAGTGATTCTTGGTCTATTTCTGGGCTGTCTGAGGGGGAGAAGCCAGAGCTAAATTTGGAATGAGTCTCCATCTCCTTCCTCTTCGTGCTTGCAGAAGGAGTTTTATGAAACGATAGATCTTCCATGGGGGAACTCGAATCTTTCAATTTATGATCGGAATTGGTTTTATCTTTCCCTGTCTTAGCGTAGGAGTTAATTGGTTTGGGGGTAGGAAATTTACTCGTGGGTGAGATCTTAAGAGGATTAATTAACATATCTGAAGTGCTGGAGCTCGTAGTTAGTTTAGACTTAGAAGGCATTTTGTCACTTAATTAATTATATCTAGAATTATTAACTTTAGTATTTGTCGGAATATATAGTGGAATTGAGTCAATTAAGTTAAACTGATAATTATTAATGGAATGGAAATTTGGAGGAGAAGATTTAAAGAAGATCAAATCTAAGTAATAGCCTAGACTCAAATAGTATGTAAGTAAAGAATGAAGATAAAGAATGAGATAAAGTTTGGAACTACCAGAGTGTATATAAGATGACAGCAGTTAAATGCAGACAATAGTAATTACAATAATTCCTTTTCAAATGAAGGAACTTGACAAATAACGTAAAACACAGTAACTAACAGTTACTGCCCACTAGGTGTCAGTAGATGACACTTAAAGTACTGACCTGGTTGAGATTCTATAATTCACACTACAAGACCCATATAATAGCAAAGCACATATAGAGCTATTAAAGAAGTTTAAGGCAACAATAAATCAAATACAGTATGAATAAATGTAAAAAAGGCAGGATACAGGTTTCAATACATAAATGAATTATATTAAGGCAGGCTATTCTGAGAAGATCTCTCTCTTATGAGGAGAGAGAGGGCCTTTTAGGGATAATGCAAACACCAAACAATATGAGAGATAGGTGAAAAGCAGAAAATGGCCCAAAACAGGAAATTCACCTAATAGATAGTCTCACCAAATAGAATGAGGAGAGAAGTGATGATGTAAAATATACACCTTATTAAGATAGCTAGAGATAAGGTGACCACAGTGGTCACAGGCAGAGATAGAAGATGTCTTCTTTTCTTCTTTAGCTGGCAGACGTCCCTCTGGTTTGAGTTGCTAGGGTGCGTTGCTGGCGCCTGCCAGAACCTCTTCTTCTATCTTCAGATGGCCGACGTCCCTCTGATCAGAGCTGCTAGGGTGCGTTGCTGGTGCCCACCAGATCCGCCCGCTGTGAAATGAAAATTAAATCAGGTGCAGTTCCACTCGCACCAGCAGATGGCGCCTGTGTACGCCGCAATTGAAGCTGCTTTAAACTTCGTATTCCTCCGCTCCGGATCTCGATGAAGCTGAGAGGAAGAGAAAGTAGTGCCCAGTAATCCCGTTGCCGTTTGCCTCCACAGGGACCGTCCGAGCCTCAAAATGGAGCCACAATCTTCAGACAATGTCTGTGTCAGCTGACTAATCGCGGACAGCTGACTAATCACGGACAGATATCATCCTCCGCTCCCAGTCTCTTCTGAATGGCGGGGAGGCCCCAGATGAACGGTCAGATGCTCACCAGACACCGGGAGGATGAAAGAAAACACCGGTAAGGAGCGTCCGGGAAAAGACTTCAGACAGAACCCCTTTATAGTTAGGCAGGAGCAGAAACAGGCAAATGGCGCCAAAACAAAATGGCGGCTAGTCAGGAAAGCCCTGTCACGGGCCTCAGCTGATGCAGACAAACGGTTCTTCAATAGGGGGTTAATAATTGACCGGGATGAGGTCTAAAGAATCCTGAAACGATCTTGTCAGAGATAAATGGGGTACTTTGTCTTTAAAA
>JARQOC010000006.1:333769657-333780154 GCA_033576535.1 Allobates femoralis
TCCAGCAGAGAAGACTACAGTTCTCATCAGACTGGCCAGACCACATACCTGGTGGTGGTTGTATCATTCTGGACACTGTGCGAGGAGTTCAGTAAAAGATAAAGCAAAGACTGACTCTGTGTGCATCCTTTCTCTCTGCATCTCAACATTACTATTACCACCCCCATCATTACCATCCCCTGGGAACCAGCCCTAGTTGGGAAGTGTTTAACATCTACACTGCCAATCCATCTATCTCCCAGGGATCTCCTGCAGTGTCAGCTATATCCGGATGATTAACCCAACTGGCATCACAACTCTATTTATTTCTTTATTAGTTTAGTTCTCCATTTTTACTCTCCCTTTTCAATGTGAGCCATGGTCGCAGCACTGGACACTGTCACTGTGATCCTGACTACTGGCCCAGCTGCTGGGTACCCCAGCCCTTAGCGCTACACATACTCAACAAGAATGGCAACAAGCTGTACACTATGTAAGATTAAAGCTCTCATTGCAGGAAATGTGCAGCAAATAGAAAAAGCAAGTCAAATGTTTAACTAACTACCGTATATCTATTTCATAACATGAAAATACTATTTAAAAGCCATGAAGCACATGAAAAACAGATCGATAGATAGGTTATGATAGATATGAAGTTTATTTATTTATAATACAGCATTCAAACTTTATTCAGAAATGAATAGAAACAACACATACCCTTTCACGTAGATATCACTTGAAGGCTCCCCAGTGAATGGATTGACATCATCTAAAATGACATCATCAGTATTCCAAATAATAACTCGTAGCTCGTAACTAAAAAAAAAATAAATATATTATTGTTTATTATTCCTGTGAAAAAAAGTGTTTACCTCCGTTGTGTTCTGCTTTTCTGGTGATCACTTCAGATGAATCTTTTCTTTGTCTGTCTGAAAGGATGGATGTCGCCAAAAAAACACAAACTGAATGCTATCGAACTCTGTGGCTCAGCTGTGGTTCCATCTGAATCCCATTTTCTGGGATTCACATGGAAAGCCTGGCAGAGTCATTGTTGCTAGAGATCAGGGCTAAGGGCTGCCAACAGGTCATGTTTTCAGGATTTCCTTAGCATTTCATTACCTAAATGGAAATTACTTTACTTCCCTTGGTTTTTTTTTCATAGGTATTTTTGTTCATGTTCAGTTTAAGGAAGCGAGCAGAGAAGAAGGATGAAATGTCGGACAGGCAATGTGGGATTTTGGATAGTAGGGAGGTGATGTCGTGCCCAGACAGGTAGATCTGGGTGTTGTTGGCGTAGAGATGGTACTGGAGGCCATGTGACTCAATGAGTTGTCATAGGCCGAGAGTGTACATGGAGAAGTGTAATAGTCCCAGAACCGAGCCTTAGAGGACACCGACGGATAGAAGGTAGGGCAAAGAGGAGGTGTGAGGGTGGGTGATGATGAAAGTCCGGTCCATTAGGTATGAGGAGATCAAGGAGAGGGCTAGGTCAGTGATGCTAAGAGATTCCAGGATCTGGAGTAGGAGAGAATGGTCAACAGTGTTGAAGGCGGCAGATAAGTTGAGGAGGACGGAGTAATGTTGCTTGCTCTTGGCGGTAGGTTGGACGTTGGTGACTTTGGTTAGGGCTGTTTCGGGGGAGTGGTGGGGTCGGAAACCGGATTGTAGGCGGTCGAAGAGGAATCAGGAGGAGAGGTGGTAGGACAGTTCTGAATGGACGTGTTGTTCAAGTAGTTTGGAGGCAAAGAGGAGAAGAGATATGGAGCGATAGTTAGAAAGTTGGGTCAAGGGAGAGTTTTTCGGGGATGGGTGTGATCAAGGTGTGTTTGAAGGCTGAGGGGAAGATGCCAGTAAATAGTGATAAGTTGAAGAGATGGGTTAGGGTGAAGACTGAGGTGAGGCTGGGAATGAGGTGGGATGGGAGCGGGTCGTGGGCACTGGTGGTAAGGTGTGACTTTGACAAAAGGAATGAGAGCTGGTCTTCAGTTATGGGGGAGAAGCAGCTGAATGAAGGAGAGGGCAGTGTAGATGAGAGGTGATTTTATTGATCTTCTGCTTGAAAAAGTTGGCAAAGTCCTCAGCAGAGATGAGGGGAGAGGGAGGAGAAGCGGGCGGACGGAGTAAGGAATTGAAAGTTTTAAAAAGCTGTTTGGGATTGTGGGACAGGGAGGTTATTAGGGATAAGAAGAAGGCTTGTTTTGCAGCAGGGAGTGCGGATTTTAAGTTGGTGAAGGTCTGCTTGAACAATGCGAAGTGCTCAGTGGAATGAGATTTCTTCCATCTCCTCTAGGCCACTCTGGAAGCTCTTTTCAGGTTTTTAGGGAGGGTGGTGTGTGCCAGGGTTGCCTGTTTGTGCGAGGAGTGTTATATGTGAGAGGGGCTGCTAAGTCAAGGGCCGTAGCATTGTAGAGTTGTATAGGGTGGTGGCAGCATCTGTATCATGTATGGAAGGTATGTTGACTAGAGGGAGAAGGGATTCTGAGAATGAGAGTAGATCAATGTATTTTAGGTTTCTGCGAGGATGATAGAGTTTGTGGAGAGAGGGTAGTGTAGTAGGGGAGGAGAGGGAGGAGAAAGTCAATAGATTGTGGTCAGACAGGAGGAGGGATAAGTTTGTGAGGTAAATGAGGGAGCAAAGGCGGGTGAAGATGGGGTCTAGCGTGTGGCCATCTTTGTGAGTGGCAGAGGAGGACCATTGGGAGAGCCCAAAGGAAGTAGTCAGTGAAAGGAGTTTAGAGGCAGCTGCGTGGGAAGTGTCAAGGGGGATATTTAAGTCACCCATGATGATAGTGGGGATGTCCACATTAAGGAAGTGAAGTAGCCAGGAGGTGAAATGGTCAATGAACGAGGAGGTGGATCCAGGGGGGCGGTAAATGACAGCCAGCTGAAGGTTACAGGGAGAAAGTGGAGGGTGGCAGTGGGATGGGGGTAAAAGAGCAGGAATTGGACAGGAGTAAGTCAACTCCTCCGCCAAATTTGTTAGGGCAGTGGGGTGTGTGGGAAAGACTGAGTCCGCCATAAGTGAGTGCAGCAGGAGAGACTGTGTCGTAGGGGGTGAGCCATGTTTCAGTGATGCCAAGGAATGAGATGCAATGCTTTGATGGCAGCAGAGACAGTGTGATCTATGTTTAAAAGCTTCTTTGGATGATCTCATAGGTACAGTGGCAGTGCCACCTAAATCATAATGGATATATCAATCATGAGCATTTGCCCGTGATAGATAAAGTCATCTTTAAAGGGGTGGTCTAAAGTCAAACTATTTTTCATTCTCAATCCTTGTCTATTTAGTGCCGTAATATAAGCTATTATCTAATATACTTGTATTTAAAATCCCTATCGTTCCCTATCGACACTATCTAACTGCTATTCTAGTGGTAGCAACTGCCTGGCAATGGGGATTTTTGTGCCTGTTGCCTTTAAATTTCTACGAAATGGCGGCGTGTAAATTGGGAGTGATCAGGTTTCCCGCAGTTGAATCGGATACCTGTTTCCGAGCCGTGTTCAAAAATCCAAGGCAACACAAAGGCACAATTGCCATGGTAGTGGCGTATAAACAGGGCACAGGGATGGAATCACCATCGCCTAGTGAATTCCCAGGGGCGTGCCACAGCCTCATGGATACCGCACCCCATCAGCGATGATTGGTGGGGGCTACTGTGTAACCATTGGCTGTCCCTTCACAGGGCGCCATATTTAAAGAGCTGTCCATTCACACTACACAATTGCAATGGCGTCATGTATTTGCCAGCCTTACTGCGCAGGCTGGCCAATCAGGCTGGCTATTGCGTTGTCCAATCAGCGTTGTAGTCACGCCTATGTTTCAGTGCCGCTGAACATATACGCCCATATTACTCTACTGATTGCGGCGTGTGAAGCGGCGACGGTATTCAACAGGAGGTTCTCCGCAGGATCTATGGGAACTTCCAGGGAACCACGATACCTTCAGTTGACAACGCAATGGTGACGTGTACATGCGGTATCGGCGATCGTTAGCAACCATCAAAAACGTGCGCATGCACGTACGGTTGATACCAGTTGCTAGGCACAGTGGCAGCGTGTAAAGGTACCTTTAGAGCCACTGTCCCCTCCTTGAAGTAAAGTTTTTGTTTCAGAGTTGTGCACGTCCCTGCTTGGCCCTTGCTGTGTCCCTCCCTGTGAGCTGTCACTGTGTGATCTACACAATGACAGAGTTTGCCCTGTTGTCTGTGCCGATCACTAATAATCAGCCAGCAACAAACCGGTGTCAGAATAACCAGCATGCAGGAGACCAGTGATGTTATAGGGGAGTCTAGGGCACTGCCACCCCCATCCTGGAGGATTCTGTGATCTTGTAAGATCTGTCAACGTGTATTTTGTAAACATGTATTGTTGATTTATTTCTAATATGTGATGTGGCCAGTGTATTAATGACCGCTTCCTAGGGCTCTTGAGATATCTAGGGTTAATTTTGATTAGGTATTTTGTACAACCTGGGGTGGAAATAAGGGAAACAAGAGGTGTTTTCAGAATAGGGAGCCAGAGAGGGAAGAACAGAGAGAAGTGACAGATGTTGCGCCTGTGGGAGACGTGGTGAGTAGGAGCCCAAAAATCTAATTTGGCCAGACCTTCAGGTCAGACTCTGAACTCAAACAAGCAGAGGACTGGGCGGAAGATATCCAAGTGACGGTGTCCCTCAGGAGTGGAGTCCAAGAGTTTCTGGGTGGCGTCCAACTTCTCCTGGATATTACCCAAGGATTCTTCTCAATTGATGAAGGTCTGTAGGCTCTAGAGAATGGGCTTTGGATGTGTAGTGTCGTCTCATTGGCCATTGCAATAGTTTACGCAAAACTCCTGTGGGTGGGACAGAGTGGATCCAAAAAGACTGTTTGATTCTGCACATGTATGATGACGCTAGCAGAGAGGATGAGAGGCTTGGGTGTATCCTCAGAAGCCTACGTGCCAGAGAAACATGTCAGCTGTTAATTTATCTGTGACTATTGCTATTGAAATCCCATTCATGGGAAAAGGTTGTGCCCACAACATGTGTGAGATTCCCCAGTTGTTTGAAACTTCAAGTAAAGTTCCTATGTTGTCAAAAAAGTCTGAAGTGCCTGTGCATACAAGAGAGGGAATTGTAACTCAAAATGTGTCCACACTGGAGAGGTCGGCCAGGATGTGGACTTCTAATCCAGAAATGTATAGCAGACGAGGCTTATCCTCGCCTGGGCCATGACTACTAAGGCCCCGTGTTGTCCCCTCAAAAATGTCAACAGCGGGGTGGCGATAGTCTCCTGTATGCTGGGAATACTGACTCCACTTTTTTGCAGTCTCATTACTGCTGATCTGAGTCAACAACAGAGTACACGCTGTCATTTTGCAGGTCGCACAGTGATAGCTCGCAGGGAGGGACACAGCCACTGAAATGAGCAACATTGATGAAACTTCACTAAAGTGAGGTGGCAGAGGGTGTGATAGTGGCCACAAGCCTCTGCCCCTGCTCTGATGACTATTTGTTTAAGTATCTGTCATGGCTAGACAATAAAGATGTCCGCCATACAGCGTAACATAAAAAGGACAGCGGGAGATAGGTACACCTTCTGACACTAGCAGGTGATAATGTCACGAGGTAGTTAAAAATGGCTTGGGAACAGGGTCTCCTAGACCGACCCTCAGGTTAGAGGGGCCCTAGCTGTCCCTTATCCCAGAGATACCTCTGAACGTGAGGATGTTTGAGCCACCATCCTTGCCAGCTCCTGGACAGCCCTGGTCTACTACCCCTTTCCCCCACCAAGGTGGAGCAGGGACCAGTGTTGTAAAACCCCACACAAATAGAACAAAAAGGATATAAAACAAACTTGAAAGCTGAAGCCCAACTCCAAAGCTACAAACAGACATCATATCTCCAGAAGCAACAGGAGAGCTCCACACACTAGCATGGTCTTGAACAGAATGAACTCTATAAACAACTTCAGGTGATGAGTCATGCTAGTATTTATAGGGAGGTGGAAGTGGTCAGCTAAACTACATCCTCTGAGCAGCAGCAGAGAAAGACAATAACCCTCACAGGTCCAAAGGAAATGAACCTGTTTAGTAAACAACACAGACTCTAACTCATGACAGTATCGCTCATGCACTGAGATTCTCAAATAAATCATCATCACAGAGGAAACACAAAAAAAACAGCAGTTAGATAGTGTAATCCAGCCACTTAAGGAAACGGACAGCCCTCACCGCATTACTGGCAGAATGTAATTTATTAGGCACTGGCTAAAACCACATGGACACAGGAACAGGAGGAAGGATGACAGCAGAACGTACTACAGCCGTTTCACACTACACTGCACGTCCACAAAATCATGGTTTTAGTCATGTCTAAAAATTTAAGTTCTGCCAGTCATCGAGTGGATGCTGTCCATGTCCTTAAGAGGCTGAATTAGACTAAAGACTACGGCCCAGTTCACATCTGAGCGGGTTGCGTTTGGTTGCGTTAGCGTTTCTATGCGATTTTGCAGTATAAAAAACGCATAGAAACACAATGGAAAGGCATCCAAAAACACGCCCATTGATTTGAATACAAAACGCAGTGAAAAAGTAATTGAAAACACATGTCATTGTCAGGAAACGCAAAACAAATGCGCTTATGAAAACGTAGCCCAAAACATTGCATGCAACATTTTGGGTTGCTTTTGCAAAAACGCATGCATTTTGCATTTCCTGAAAACGACATGCATTTTGCATTCAAATCAATGGGTGTGTTTTTGGATGCCTTTCCATTGCATTTTGCGGAAAAAACACAATGGAAATGCAATGCAGCCAAACGCAGGGCAAATGCAGATGTGAAAAGGCCCTTCTACATTGAGGAATGTACACCTGGAGATATAACAGTGACTCATGGAGGTTGAATCTGGCGGTATCCATTGATCGCATTGATCCCAATCATTAAGAGTGTGCTATAAAGTAGTGCCTGACCTTTTCTATTTTTACTGGAGCAGTTAGATAGTGTAGTTAGGGAACGGTAGGGAATTTTTAATACAAGTATGTTAGAAAATAGCTTAGATTACGGCACTAAATGGATAGGGAGTTAGATGTAAATTTTGTTTGACTTTGAAGAAATCTTTCAAAGACAAGAGATTATTCAATAACAATGGAGGAAAAAATGTAAACATTTGTCATATTTACCTTATCGGTTCACGTGGTTTAATGTTTACAGGTGGTGGGGCAGGAACATCATTGGGAAACATGTCAATCCACATGTGAACTGATCCCTAGAAGATAAAAATGATTGATGTCATGCATGCGATAATATTACACTTGAATTTCTGAAATAATAATATATTCATAGAAGTATTGACATAGGGGTTATTCTATGACTAGTTGCAGATGGTAACAAATACTAAGCCAATAGACAAATAATTTGAATAAACAAACCATAACAGACTGATTATAATTTATATTTACTATTACATTTGTGTGAGAAAGAACATCATGCTTATATTAAAACACACTGGTCTACTAGAAGACTAAGATGATGTACATGATATTCTCAATCTTAATTTTAACAGTTTTATTGTAAAATTAAACTTAGACTACTAAAGAGATGTACAAGGTGGTCCATTTATATGGATGCACCTAAATAAAATGGGAATGGTTGGTGATATCAACTTCCTGTTTGTGGCACATTAATATATGGGAGGGGGAAAACTTTTCGAGATGGGTGGTGACCATAGTGGCCATTTTGAAGTCAGCCATTTTGGATCCAACTTTATTTTTTATATTGGGAGGAGGGTCATGTGACACAGCAAACTTATTGAGAATTTCATAAGAAAAACAATGGTGTGCTTGGTTTTAATGTAACTTTATTCTTTCATGAGTTATTTCAAGTTGATATCACCATTCATTCCCATTTTATTTAGGAGTAGCCATATAAATGGCCCACCTGGGCAATTGGGCCTTGGGAGATGATGAGGACATGCACAAGTGTTTTTGCAGTTTCTTGGTAAAAAAAAAAAACGGATCTGGGAAGTATTTTTGAGTTGGGGTTGGCAGGAGGTGGCAAGGGCTTGGATATGTGGTTTGAAAGTGTGGGGTCAAGGATTACTCCAAGGCAGCGAGCATGCGGGACTGAGTAAATTGAAAAGCCATTGACATTGATGGATAGGTCTGGTGGAGTGGTAGAGTGAAATGGGAGAAAGATGATGAATTCTGTTTTGACTATGTTCAGAAGTTTTAGAAATCAAGCAGCAAAGAAAGATGAAATTGCAGAAAGACATTTTGGGATTTTGGTTAGAAGGAGGTGATATCAGGTCCAGAGAGGTAGATCTGTGTGTCATCAACATAGAGATGATACTGAAAGCTATGGGACTTTATGAGCATTCCCAAGCCGAAGGTGTAGATGGACAAAGGTAGGGGATCTAGAACCGAATCTTGGGAACACTGACTGATACGGGGCAAGGTGAGTAGTTTGATTCAGAGGAGGGTGATGCTGAATGTCTGGTCATTAGATATGAAGAGATCCAGGACAGAGCCAAATCTCTGATACCAAGAGATGAGAGCATCTGTAGCAAGAGGGAATGGTTCATTGTTTGAAAGGCAGAAGTCAGGTCAGGAAAAGGAGGACAGAGTAGTGTTGCTTGCTCTTGGCGTTAGTAGATCATTGGTGACTTTAGTTAGGGCAGTTTTGGTTGAGTGATGCAGTCGAAAACCAGATTGTAACTGGTGAAAGATAGCAGGAGGAGAGGTGGGAGGACAGTTTAAGATTGACATGATGTTCCAGCAGTTTTGAGGCATAAGGGAGAACTGTTATGGGGCGATATCTAAACATAGAGTCGAGGGAGGGCTTTTTGTGGATGAATGTGATCAAGGCATGTTTAAAAGATGAGGGGAAGACAGCAGTTGCTAGTGTTAGCTTGAATAAATGTGTTCGGGTTGGCATGAAGACTCTGGTGAGGTTGGGAATGAGGTAGGATGGGAGCTGGTCAAGCATGCAGGTGGCAAGATGTGATCTTGACAGAACAGAGGAGAGCTGATCTTTTGTCATTATGGAGAAGCTGGTTTTGGAAGAAGAGGGCTGAGCAGTTATGAGGAAGGGCTCTGGGGACTATGGATGAAAGCTAATTCTGATGTTATCAACTTTCTGCTTGAAGAAAGATGCAAAGTCTTCAACAAAAATAAGAGGAGATGGAGGAGGTGCTGGGGGATGGAGGTGAGTATTGAAAGCATTGAATAGCTGTTGTAAGACAGGGTGGATATAAGAATGAGAAGTAGGTTTGTTTTGCAGCAGTGAGCCTGGACTTGAAGTTGGTGAGGGACTGCTTTTATGCAGCAAAGTGCTTGGTGGAATGGGCTCACCTCCATCTCCGCTCAGCGACCCTGAAAGCCCGTCTCAGTTCTTTAGTCACATTGGTTTGCCAGAGCTGCCTGTTGATTGTGTGAGTTTTGCTATGTGTGAAGGGGGCAGCCGAATTGAATGCTGTTGTTATTGTTGTGTTATATAAAGCGGCAGCAGGGTCTGTATCATGTAAGGATGTTATGTCAGTGACAGGGTAAAGGAATTTAGAGAGTGAATGTAAATCAAGGTGTTTGAGATTTCTGCGAGGAAGAGTGAGTTGGTGGAGTGGGAGCTGCGCAATAGAATAGGAGATGGAAGAGAATGTCAGTGGGTTGTGGTCAGACAAGGGGAGAGATGAGTTTGAGGAGTTTGTAAGGGAACAGAAATGGGTGAAGATAGTCTGGCATTTGACCATCTTTATATGTGGCTGTGGAGGACCATTGAGTGAATCCAAAGAAGGTAATTAGTGACAAACGTTTAGAGGCAGCTGAGTGTGAAGTGTAAATGGGGATGTTGAAATCACCCATGATGATAGTGTGGATGTTGGCAGAAAGGAAATGAAGTAACCAGGTGGTGAAGTGGTTGAGAAAGGCGGTGATGGCTAATGGTGGGGGGTGGAGGGGGGATAGATGACAGCCAGCTTGAAGTTGGAGGGGGAGTAAACACGGACAGAGTGCACCTCAAGCAAGGGAAGAGTAATGTAGGGTGGCAGTAGAGTTGGGTTAAAAGAGCAGTTATCAGACAGGAGCAAGCGAGCTCCTCCGCCATGCTAGTTGCTGGGGTGAGGAATGTGAAAAAGATGAAATCTGCCATAGGAAAGTGCAGCTGGAGAGGATGTGTCAGAGGAGGTGAGCCAGAAGGGGCATAACTACAATAGGTGCAGGGGTTGCGATCGCACCCGGGCCCTGCAGCCTAGGGGGGACCCAAAAGTCCCTTTGGCCCATAGAAAAAGCCTAATATTATTAAAGATTTGCAATAATTGAGGACCCCGTTGAAGCTTTCGCATCGGGGCCCCTGCGCCTGAAGTTATGCCACTGTGAGCCAGGCTTCAGTGACGTCAAGGAAGGAGAGTTTGTTAGTGATGAAGAGGTCATGGATATATGAAAGTTTGTTGCAGACAGAGCATGCATTTCATAGGGCTCCAGGTAGGGGGACTGGAGGAGCGGGGGCTGGCTGAATGGTTATAAGGTTATTAGGGTCGCAAAAATTTG